>JASAMZ010013789.1:0-10013 GCA_030248115.1 Linhomoeus sp. GSCO2_2 | reverse complement strand
TTGTGTAACCCTACTCGTTCAGTTACGTATTGCTGTAAAGTACTAGTACTTTACTCGTTACTTACTTTTTGAGAATCCTTAAAAAGTACTCCGGCAACACTGCTTTAGAAGCCAGAAATTTGCGCTCTAACTTTACCTAAAGTGTCCGTTTGCTGCAGCGACAAATGGTGAATTGGCTAAAACGCAACACGCACGCATACGCAGACTACATTTTGGGATAGAGGCCAGGCTTGTCGGTTGGGGGAGCGCTAGGCTTGACAGTGTATGGGGGAGGTGCGCCGCCGCTTTCGAATCCCGATGTGGTAGCAGTGGTCACTCCTTGCGTGTAGGCGACTGTGGGCTGAGATGACTGACGCGATCTGAATTCGGGAAACATTAGCACATGAAAATGCCTATGGCAAGCTTTGCTTGTGATTTGAGCGATAATCGCCGTTGCTCGTTGCTGCCGCTCAAACTAGCCTTCAGGCTCAATTTTCCCAAAGTCTAGACCTCCCCAAAGCTATAGTACCGCAAAACCTCCAATAAGCGTCCATCCACGCCGTGTGCATGAAGTTGACGATGGCGAAGAGGGGGGGGGGGGGGACAGGGACGCTTACTGAAAGTTTTTCGGTAACTTATTCTACGACGTTCAGTTGCCTTATATGTAGGTTTGCCCGCCACAGCACAGAAGCGAATCGGGCGATTTACCACCACCGTAGCTTGTCGGTCAGGTAGCGAATGGCGGCCCAGACGACGAGGCAGATCCAGACTTCCAGGGCGAAGAACAAGATGACGACCAGGACGAGGCCGGCGAAAGAGACGGTCATTCCACCCCTCAGGGACTCGCGGTAGCCCTCGTCCAATTCGGCCCCTGACATGTCCTGGAATTGATTCGGGCGTACTGTAGATAGTTCTCAACAAAATCGGGATGGTTTCATTCAACGTTAATATGATGTAGTTACATACAGTAGTTCCATAATTTTGTCTTAGCGTAGACAAGGCACGAAGACACTGGTACAGCACGTAAGAAGGACATTAGCCGAGCCAGTTACAACAGCCTTCCAAGTTGACAGATTGCAGTCTGCATTGTTCTGTCTATGTATTTGCACAGCATGAGCTACATACATGACAAACGCATGTAAAGTTCCTTTTTAAAACCGAACTTTTGCAGAGTTCAGGCGTTTGAGAATGCTCATCTTACCTACAGTATGCCAATTTGGTACACATCCTTCAGTTTCAAAATAACAATCTTCATACGACAAAATGCCTAATTGACTGGCATCCTGTTGTGTTATCTGCCTAAAGGTGGGCAGAATCGACACTCGACTTCTCCAACTACATTATGTAGCAGTACCGTCCTACAAGATTCTCGGCTCATCGAGTTGTTCCAATTCAAACTTGGCGCCTACCGTACCTCGAAGATGCGCACGATCCACTTGTCGACGGACTTCTTGCCGCCGGTGAAGTAGTAGACCACCAGGCCGATGTAGCAGAAGGTCAGGACGACATTGATGGCCTGGATGACCAGTTTGGGCCAGACCAGTTTGGGGTTCCCGAAGCAGATTCCCACGAAGGCGGCGATTTGGGCGGCGAGGGAACAGATAAAGTAGATGATGAACAGGATGAAGAGCACCACCACGTACCAGGTGCTGAATGATAGCATAATTAATAAAATTTTGTTCAAATTTATTTGCATTTATTTGCATTTATTTATGTTCATTTAGTTTGCTCTATGATATTGAATTGCTTGTGAACAACGGCTACCTAGCGTTTGAACTCCACGCCGTTTCTTGCTATTGGTTTGCTTGTTGTGTTGCACATGCTTGAATTGAGCGAAGCTTACTATCTGTAGGTCTGATAGGCTATCAAAACTACATAATCGTCCATAAGATTACATTATCCAATGGGCGCTTATTTCCTCAATATAACTCTGGAGGGGGTACCTATTGGAGGAAGTACGGTACTGGACATTGTAATCTCAAGCAGAAACAAGAATTAATCGACTACGTCGTGTTAATTGGGGTATACTGTTATCAATCTTTTCCGATTTCGGCATTATTATTGAAATTGAGATTTCAAATTCCCACCTCTCGTCCTCGAAGGTGAATCGGTAGAACTGCTTGACGAAGGAGATGAGCGAGATCAGGCCCAGGATTTCCAGGGCCGCGAAGACGCCAGTTCCCGTTGTCGCCTTACAACAGCCACAGCAGCACTTGTACTTCTTGTCGCCCTCGTAAAAGCTGCCGCCCGCCATTTCTGCTTCTTCTTTTCTCTCTTCTCGCTTGATGAAGGGCCTTTGCTGGGTTTGGCGCTCTTCACAAGGCTTCATACGATACTGGACGCAAGCTTCTTCCTTCTATCGTCTCTCTCTGGTGGAAGGAAACAGGGGGGGGGGGGTTGGGGTGATGGCGTGTCGGCGGTACAGAGCGCGCAAAAGCCGCTGAATAACGCAATTAGACTGGGGGCGGGCGGGTCGGCGCACAACGGCGCGCCGCGGCGGCGCAGCCACTCGAGAGGGGATATGGGCTTTCGAGGGTCTAGAGGGGAGAGGGGGGCAAGCAAAGCCAGGAGAAGAATTCCGCCGCTAGCCGAGTGCCGACGAAAGATATGCGTACAGATTTCTCTCGAATACGCGGGCAGCGAGAGTCGCACTAGACTGACGCGCGTCGGTAAAAGCAAGCTGGTGGTTGCGGATAAATTTGACAAATCAAGACGCGGCAATGACTCAAAGCAATTCTCAGCGACTCGAGCCAACTGCTTCTGCCGTCTATGACACCTCACGCCCGCGCTCCATTAGACGGTGGGGTACGGTAGGCGCCGCTTACTCAGCGGCGCGCAACGCTCGCATATGTAGCCTCGACCGAACACTTTTGCGCTCTCACTGGGGCCAAACAGAGAGCAGAGCGGGGAACATGTTTTCTGGTTTTCTCCCACGGCAAAACGACGCGGAAAATCGATAAGGGTCGTTATAGACGGATGCACATTTGACTCGAATGGAAAGGGCGTAATTTCGCCCGCGGCGCCGCGACCTGCGAGCGACCAGAGGCAATTACGCGGAGCTTATTGGCCGTTAGCCGACCTACTGTAGAGGAGCGCTTCAAACGTTTTAGAAGGGTAAACCACTTGGCGATTCGATAGACAGGTGCAACATTCGTTCCAGTCGCGACATGTACATATTTGCCATTGCTAATTATTGTGTTAGAATGGATTACGGTATCGGACATCTTTAGCCGCAAAGCACTCCACGGAAAGTTGTGTTTATCCAGTAGACAAAAGCGACTTTGCCGCTTTTGATCTGCCCGACAGCCCAAGCGACGAAACCATATGTGGTTCAGTGTATCCGTCTTTGATCCTGCCGCTTTGTATGGCACCGCGGACGCACGCGTTGTTTATTCAATATGGCCCTTCAATAGCGCTAATCCGACCGATTGCGTTGCGTATTAGCCGGCAACCCATTTGTCACTTCGTCTGAGAGTAGAGTGCGAGGTCAGTTCGATCGCTTCTTTCGCGAACTGTAGGTAGAATGGAATTGACCAACCAACCTGCCAGTAGAAGTTCTGTGTCGGCGGCGCCGCCGGAATCGACCAGAATCGTCGTCTCCCCGTCTCTGACGAGCGTCACGGCGGCTCTGATCGAGTAAGTCTTGTCGTCTGAAATCGAGCATACTGCGTGTGTCAGTATGTGATGAAGAGTGGCTAGGAATAGTACTACCTACACAGTAACGGCATACAGTATCACGCCGAATTCGTAGCAAGCACAACTCATAACAAACTCAATAAGAAGCATAAGCTCTATACTCATAAAACGCGTTTTGAAGTGATGCGTGAGCCTGCAAGCTACTGTAACAATACAGCTGTCAATGGGGGCAAGTGGCTGAACAACACGACCAGACTAAGCTAAGCTCTTTTACGCATGATATGTAAGAACTCAAAGCACTGCAAATCGGAAAAGTTCGGACATGACACAAAGTTCGGACAATTCGGACAGTAGGTACAGGTACGCACCCCTTTGTCCGAACTTATTTCATGTCCGAACCGAATAGACAATTTTACACGCAGTGCAGTCTCTGAGAGGGCTTTTGTCCGAGCTTTTCTCATGGTCGAATATGGGCTTTGGCTGAACATTTCTCTCCGAAGTTTTCCGATTTGCAGTATCGAACACAGTTGCAGCCAGCGCGATCATAACATTCACGCCACAGCCATCCTATGCTAAAATTCGCCCACCAATTTGTCTCAGGAGTCCCGGCGTGATCAGCGTCACGTTGACGGACCCGTACATGACTTCCGGTGGCGCCATCGTAGACTTCGGCTTGGGTACTGTAGCTGACTTCGTGGTCGTTGTTGGCGCCGCCGTCGTTGTTGTTAGCTTTGTCGTGGTGGTGGTCGTCGCTTCGGTTGTTGTTTCGCTCGTCGTCTCCCCAACCTCGATTATACGGTAGGGCCAGCCTGGAATCGGCGTTGGTCGTTGCGCGTGGTGCGTGTTTTACCAATTGCGAAAACACGCACCGGGTTTCCTAGTGGTCGTCGTTTCCGCTGTTGTGGTGGACAGAGGGGTACTGCTGACCATTACCTGCTTCATGTCTCTGCAGCAGATATTCTGGGTCATCTTGAAGCTGCGATCGCAAATGTACCCCCTGGGACAATCGTTTCCGTTGGGAGAGCACAGCTTGAACTGACCCAATTCGTTCGTCAGCGGAGTTGCGTTGAACGGGCACACTGAAGCGTACTTTACCAATTGCGCGCATGCGAATTTCCATACAACGCGTTCAAATGATCACCGTCTCTGTGCTCCACTTTGCCGGTGATGCCAATGACCGTCTTTTGGGCGGGCGGCTCCAGCGGCTTGCGATATTGTACCATGGGCGGCCGGGGCGGGAACCGGCGGGCCCCGTAATTGTTGGGAATCGCAGAGGCCGGGTATTTGGGGCCCAGACCGAACAGCTGCAGAATCCGGGCAGCCAGATCCTGGGTCCGGCTGACCACGCGGTCGTTGTCCGGGTTCAGGAAGTCGGAAGCCCGGTTTCTGGGAATCCTGGACCCGTAGGGTGATTGTGGGTGATACGGATGGTAGACGGAGGCCAACGCTGGTGCCAGAAACCCAATTGCTGAAATGCGTGCGAAATTATTTGTTATTCGAAGAAATTCGCCATAATTACCAGTGACTCACCCAGAAGTATTCTTCTTGAGAGGGCCATCTTGTGTGCAACAGTTTTGGGGGCCCAGTTAGTTGGCACGGCAATCAAAGCGCCCCGTCCGTCCGTCTGTCTGGAACAACACTCGAGAGGAAATTAAAGTGATGTCGCCGCTGCGCGCTGTCCTTTGTAGTAGCCGGTGGGCGCCCCCGCTTTTGAATTTCCAGTTTTGGGCTACCGTAGTCTTCTATTAAAGGGCTCGAGAAGTGACGATTTGCGTGTGCTTTTCCTACGCAGCAATCTTCCGAAAGCATATTGTGTAGAAATCCGCTACCAGCACCGAGTTGCAGCATTGCCTTGCTTGGCTTCGAAATTTCACAACACGCAGTGAAGTTTGCGCGCTAAAATTCCATTTTCATAGTACAACAATTCGAATACCGTACTGTGGTGCGCCCCAGTGCCGCGAAGGGGGTCTCGCGCGCGCGCGGGCGCGAAGACTGTGTACTTAGCTCGGCGGGCCGAGTAATCCGCCCTTGTCCACACAAGCAGTGACAGTTGCAGTTGCGCCCCCTCCGCCCTGCCCTGTTGAGCCGTCAAGACGACACTGCAGGGTCACTGCGGGGAGGTGGGGTGAGGGGGGGGGGGAGGAGGGTGCCCCCCATAGACACACAATTGAATTGAGAGGGGACACTGGAGAGGCTCGAAGTGAGGAAGTGAGCGCAGTCCCCTGCGGTCGGTGGGCGAAGTTTGCCCATTCGTGGCCGAACAGCTGAAATCTCACGTTGGAGACGGAGTGAGTGGATGCAGTGGCTTCTGTTCCCATGTTTAGTGGGTACCGATGAAAACGTGGAGGATGACACCGGCGGCGACTGCTCCATAGTTAATCTTCAAAAGTGCAAGAAGTAATAGTTTCAGTTTGACTGAAGCCACAAGCCTTGCCACAAGTGACAAATGTTATATGAATCTTGCGGCGTTGTTCTAGATGGAGCACTGGAAACATGCTGTATGGAAGTACGCGTCTTAGGCGAACTCCAGCGCGCATTACGTTGCAGTGCAGTCTCTAATGCGCCACTTTACCTAATTGTGCAAGATTGCCTTGTGAGAGGTGACAAGTGAGTCCACGCCACCTCTTCACTACTTACCCTGTTTTCAGTTGCAATCACTATTCTTCAGTGATGTCCTTCAGCAAAACGGCCGCTCAAGTAACAGAGATCATCAATCAGTGCCACTTTTCCACGAGCCCCCTTCGCTTAGCGCACTTGAACTAGCGTGGGAGCGCCTTGACGGGTCGTTTGAGCCTGTGAGCGCTGCAGCTGCTGCTGCTGAGCCTGACTGAACTTGGCGCAGCCCAGCAACTGTAGGAACTCCATGCGTAACTTGCTGGCCAGCAGCAGCAGAAGAAGGCCGTTGGAGGAGCTGCAGTGGAGAAGCAGCGTGTTGTAGGCCAGTACTTGGGCCTTGGATTCCAAAGGATAGAGGACGCTGAAGAACGCCGTGCATTGTTTTTTCATAATGTAGTATAGTGCATGCATAATAGTGCAGTGAGAGTGCATCAGCGTGATACGGTATACACTGGAATGCCTGCGCAGTATTCTTCGCAACCAAATTCTTGTGTGACCGAGTCACGGCTACCAGACAGCCGTATACTCAAGAATTCAGTGAACTAAAACTGCCGACACTGACTCATTTGGCTGACTCATTAGAATCGGTAGTCTGACGATCGAAGCTTTTGTTCCGACATCCTTACGTGTAGATTGAGATGGAGCCGAACAAGGCGAAGTTGATGAAGCAATTGGCCAGCATGCGTCGTTCTGCAGTGGAGTCAGTCAGGGTCTTTCTCACGCTCTTGAAGTAGATCGCACCCACAAACGCTGTGCCGTAGCAAACCACCGGTAGTGCGAGCGCCACTGTGCTGGTGACGCTCCACACTACCGGCAAGCTCGACTGGATGAAAACCGTGAAGTTGATGGCTCCCAGACCCAGCTGAGTTCGGTCCCTAAATGGGGTCACGCAGAAAGTATTCCGTCATCATGGTTGGCGCGGCAGCGCCAAACCATAATATGTTCCATCCAGGCCGCGCGCACCTTTTCCCATCATCACGATGTTTATTTCTCAGGCGGTACTAAACGGAATTGGATGAAATTTGGTACACTAAAGGACATTATCATAAATAGACAAAATTCCAAATTTGGTGAAAATCGGTTCAGTGTAGCAAAAGTTACAGGCGCAAAAAAGATCGCGGCGCGTTTCTTGTCCCAACGGCGGGGGGTGAATTCTTCTCCGTCTTCTTCTTCTTCTCCTTCTCCTTCTTCTCCAGATCACGCTCTAACGTCCATCAACAGGATCTCGTCCAGTCGCCTTCCATTCTTCCCACCGCTGGTTGCGCGCATATAACACCAACCCCCGAAGTGCCCCCGCTTGTTCAGGAGGCCCTGCATAGGTGTCTCAAAATTGTCCTGTTAAGTTTTGTGCGTGCCTCAGAGTGCCCCCGCTCGTTCAGGAGGCCTTGCAAACGTGTCCCAAAATTGTGCTCCTCGTTTTGTACGTGCCTCAAAGTGCCCCCGCTCGTTCAGGAGGCCCTGCATACGTGTCCCAAAATTGTCCTACTCGTTTTGTACGTGCCTCAAAGTGCCCCCGCTCGTTCAGGAGGCCCTGCATACGTGTCCCAAAACTGTCCTACTCGTTTTGTACGTGCCTCAAAGTGCCCCCGCTCGTTCAGGAGGCCCTGCAAGCGTGTCCCAAAATTGTGCTACTCGTTTTGTACGTCCCTCAAAGTGCCCCCGCTCCAGGAGGCCCTGCATACGTGCCCCAAAATTGTCCAACTCGTTTTGTACGTGCCTCAAAGTGCCCCCGCTCGTTCAGGAGGCCCTGCATACGTGTCCCAAAATTGTCCTACTCGTTTTGTACGTGCCTCAAAGTGCCCCCGCTCGTTCAGGAGGCCCTGCAAACGTGTCCCAAAATTGTGCTACTCGTTTTGTACGTGCCTCAAAGTGCCCCCGCTCGTTCAGGAGGCCCTGCAAACGTGTCCCAAAATTGTGCTACTCGTTTTGTACGTCCCTCAAAGTGCCCCCGCTCGTTCAGGAGGCCCTGCATACGTGTCCCAAAATTGTCCAACTCGTTTTGTACGTGCCTCAAAGTGCCCCCGCTCGTTCAGGAGGCCCTGCATACGTGTCCCAAAATTGTCCTACTCGTTTTGTACGTGCCTCAAAGTGCCACCGCTCGTTCAGGAGGCCCTGCAAACGTGTCCCAAAATTGTGCTACTCGTTTTGTACGTGCCTCAAAGTGCCCCCGCTCGTTCAGGAGGCCCTGCAAACGTGCCCCAAAATTGTGCTACTCGTTTTGTACGTCCCTCAAAGTGCCCCCGCTCGTTCAGGAGGCCCTGCATACGTGTCCCAAAATTGTCCAACTCGTTTTGTACGTGCCTCAAAGTGCCCCCGCTCGTTCAGGAGGCTCCGCCAATCAAAAAGTAAGAGTATTTCATGTCAAGTGCCTAAAGGCAGAAAGGAAAATATGTTCCAAGTATGAAGCATGTAGAAGTAAGAGTATTAAACGATATTCCTCTGGTGTAGCAAATGCGGCGCTTTGCGCCGCCCAACAATTTGTTAAAGAAAGAATAGTACCAGTATTGATTGAAAGAAAGCATTTTCGACTAAAATCATCCACACAAACTGCGCAAAGGTCACAACGACACGCGGTAACATATTCGGCACATCCTAGCGTGTCGTTGTGACCTTTGCGCAGTTTGTGTGGATGATTTTAGTCGAAAATGCTTTCTTTCAATCAATACTGGTACTATTCTTTCTTTAACAAATTGTTGGGCGGCGCAAAGCGCCGCATTTGCTACACCAGAGGAATATCGTTTAATACTCTCACTTTTACATGCTTCATACTTGGAACATATTCTCCTTTCTGCCTTTAGGCACTTTACATGAAATGGTAGCAAGAAGCGTGTTTCCAAACTCTACGCCGTATTGGCGAGTTTGTCGCAGACTCATAATGTACATACCTAATGACTCATAACGCAAAGCATCATTTACAGAATTAGACCAACTTCGTTAATCGGCTGTTACGAGGCTAGGTTGCGTCAACTACGAAAGCTTAATGAAAATCTCCAAAAGCTACGCCACGTCCGCTTGGACGCCAACAGGCTGCTGAGCGTGCGACAAATTCCACAACAACAAGTAGCAATCGCTTCCCATGCCCACAAAGCCTCCGCCGGAACCGCTAGCGCCGTCGTCGCCTCCACGACAAGTCCAAAGAGCCACACTCCCGCAGAGATCTTCAGACAATTATGCAGGGTGAACGTCTTTTTGAATTTGGTTGGGAAAAGAATAGCGCAAGCTCTCAAAGCCGCGATTGCCGTGTAATGCCATTGCAAGGGGGCCCACAGAAGAACGGAGTATAGCAAATACTGTATCTTGACAGGAATCAGCTCTAGGAATGGCAGTTGCACATCTGTGAGAACCACCAGGCCCAAAGAGCCAAATTGTATGAATGTAAACGCGTCTGCGATTGAGCTGCTGAGGAACAGCGTGAAGGTTGGGGCGGTTTTGGACAGGCGAAGGAGGGCCCAGATTAGCGGAATGTAAACGAGAAGGTAGACAAAGGAAAACGAGACGAAAATGGATCCTCCAAGAATGTCGATTGTCTCCATGAAACTTCAGGTGTTTATTCAATGTGTGTCAATTAGAGAAGTAAGCTGGGTCAATCTTCTTTTGCAAAGGCAATTGTTTCGCCCCAATGATGGCTGCCCACGTATGTGCGCGTTAGAAACAGAACCATGACTGAAATCAACAAGTTATGCCTTGAGGTGATATGAGAATTGGCAGGTGCATTTGTCGTTCGGTAGAAGATATAGTGTGTGAGCCAATCAATAATCCAGAAATGAATCGTGATGGAAGCA
>JASAMZ010013788.1:0-15398 GCA_030248115.1 Linhomoeus sp. GSCO2_2 | reverse complement strand
CTACTCACCCAAGCAATCTACCTGCAGTTATGAGTCAGTTCCATCTCAAGGGAAGTCGTTTTGACGTTACTTTACAAGAGCCGGCAAATACATACTTGTAATCTCTACGCTAGTCTACTAATTGGCCTCCTAGGATCAGCGAAAACAAACCTCATTGTGCCAGCAATCAACAAGACACACGTGCCAAAAGGCGGCTTCAATCAACAGTCATTGTTGTGGTGAGTCGCGAGGATCAGGCCCGGATCTCAGGGGTACGAGGAGAACCCGCCCTCAACTCTCCTCAGCCGTTCGTTCCTCTTTGTCGAAGGAAGCCGCGTGATGCACCCGCTCCATTTTCCCTAATGAACGTCCTTGATGGGCTTTCGTTCGTGACTCTTGCCACTTGGACTACTGTAGCGAGCCCGCATCATCCCGGCTCATGTCCCAGGAGAACGAGGAAGCCCTGGCGAACTCAATAAGTGCTCCTTTGTCACTAATGACACCCCTCGTTAGTCCGCCTTCGCACTCGCGAAGCTTTTATTAAGACTCCCGACTTTCCGGCCATTCTAGCAGCTTTGTCGAAGGCAGCTACAGTTTTGCCTCCAGAGTTTCGGAAGAAATCATGCAGTCGAACGCCCAATCGGTAGCCAACGGCGCGCACGAAACGCTGGCACACCGGGTGGTCAAGAGACAGCACGCCGCCATGGTCAAGCAGGTCTCTTTCGACGCTGGACTACTCGAGACCCACAGGGTGCGGTGCATGTGAATGCACTAGAAGTACAATGTACGCACATACCTAGGTACTGGTACATGTAATGTACATAGCCATACATGCCAATTGAAGTGCAGGGAGTTCCACGCGAGTTTCTCGACTTTTTTTGTTTAATTGTATCTCTGTCAAGAAAGTGAACTGCCACGCGTGACATGAAAGTACATAACGCCGCCGTAAAGCATAAAAGTCACTAATTTCGAGTCAGATTGCCGTTGCTTGTTTGCTACTCAACATGCGTACCTTGAACTTGAACTACATACATACATGACGATAGAAGAGTAACAAAGCACACCCAAATCCTCCAATAAGCCCCCCTCCCTTTCCCATCTTCTTCGCGATGCCGTTTATGGTGTTGACCATGAGGGGCGCGTATTGAAGGATTTGCGGCACTTAGGGCCAATAACACACACAGCTGAAAGGTATTCTCAACTTCTCACTATTTGATTTAATTCAATCACTACTGTACTGTATTTGAGCACTAAGTGACTGTTTGATACGTCTCTCTTCAGAAGAACCAGCGTCGTCCAGAGCTTCTAATCGAGCGGGGCAGCCTTCCACCACGCAAGAACGGCAGCACCGAGTCCGAGACGCCGCCTTCCTCCAACCTGGGCCAGTCCTCGACCTCCTCCCGCTGCTCCAGCAAGGCGCAGTCGGTGGGCGGCGGCAGCCTGGCCGGATCCTCCGAGAACCTCTCCAAAACGCGAGCCCACCGTGATTACTTGAGCCTGCCGCAGATCAGCAGCTGTAGTCGAGGCGTCAAAGACGAGGAAGAAGTTGGTTCATGGCTGGGTTTCGAGGCGGGATTGCGCGAAGTACATAAGCGCTCACAACGCGCAAATGTGGACTGCGCTGCACTTTGGTCTTAGACGCTGCTAATTTATGCTTTATGCAATGTGTACTGTATAAGTATGTAAACTTCGCCAGGTTTGTCATTGTATCCCCTCTTACCTATCTTAGCGGCACTCCTTTCAGGAGGTCTTCGAGGTCGGCGACTTCAGCAAGTGCCTGCCACCGAGCGCTGCGGCCGATAAGAAGCGTGTGGTGCGCTCCCGTCAGTACCAGGGCACCATTCAGAAGCTGGAGCATCTCGCCTACGTCGACGCCGAGAGCGAGGCCGAACTCGAGAGCCTCGTCTCCAAGCTGGCCGTCAGCGCCACCGGATTCTGCTGAGAATGACTACTCTGTGATGCGTACAGTACGTACTATCAACAGCGCCGTCTGTTGCGTACATACAGGTAAGTGTGTTCAACGCAAGCGTCGCTTGCTCTGTGTGGCTTTCTCGTACATAGGCACACTGTACCTGTACGTGAGTATTTGACATGTCACTGACGCTTGAGGAGGCTTCGTCCGCCTTCGAACTTGAATCTGATTTTAACTCTGCGGTGACTAGAGCAGTAAATCTCCGCGATTGGATTTCACACGGCACATCACAATCATTACAAATTCCTGCTAAAGTTGTTTGAACCACCGTCTCTAATCGATCCACTCAAGTCAATAAGTGGGAATCTGCATTGCAGATGGAATGCAATAGGTATTTCATAGCGAGCCTATTAGACCTGTACTGAGGAACCAAAGCATAATTGAGCGACTCGCCGCCGCAGGACGCTGCAGCGCCACTTCTTTGCGGTGTTATGGAGTAGTCGGAATTGATTGGAAGCTCGTAGTCGAAGCGATCTGGAACTAGCCCTTTGGGGCACGGGGTGGGACTATTGTCCCAGGGTGCTGCACATGCACCTGGATTGTCCGATTTTGCCTGATACTGCACACGTTCCTGATTTCCCGGCACACGTGTACTGGATCGGGCACACGTGTACTGGATCGGGCACACGTGTGCTGAATCGGGCACACGTGTGCTCGATCTGGCACACGTGTGCTCGATCTGGCACACGTGTACTGGATCGGGCACACGTGTGCTGGATCTGGCACACGTGTGCTGGATTTGGAAGGTGCAGCACACGTGTGCTGGGTCCAGTACACGTTCTTGGAGGTGGCACACGTTCTCAACTCGGGGAAGGGTGCTGGCACACGTTCTTGGGTGGCAGGGGGTAGGTGCACACGTTCCTGATCACTGGGGGTGGCCGGCACACGTTCTGGAACTCAGCACACGTTCTCCTGGTGTCCCGACCTCGAGCACACGTTCTCTGAACCTGGAAGTGCCCGGCACACGTTCTGTGGATTTGGGGATAGTCAGCACACGTTCTGCATTTTCGGGGATATTCTGCACACGTTCTCTGGGTCGGGGTATAGCGGCACACGTTCTCGACCTCGGGCACACGTTCTCCGGGTCTGGGACTGCCAGGCACACGGTCTGCAGATTTGGGGATAGTCAGCACACGTTCTGCGGATTTGAGGATAGTCAGCACACGTTCTGCACTTTTGGGGATAGTGTGCACACGTTCTGCATTTTTGGGGATATTCTGCACACGTTCTCGACTTTTGGGGACATTCTCGACCTCAGCACATGTTCTCCGGGTTGGGGGATGTTCTGCACACGTTCTGCAGATTTGGGGATAGTCAGCACACGTTCTGCACTTTTGGGGATAGTGTGCACACGTTCTGCATTTTTGGGGATATTCTGCACACGTTCTCGACTTTTGGGGACATTCTCGACCTCAGCACATGTTCTCCAGGTTGGGGGACGTTCTGCACACGTTCTGCGGATTTGGGGATAGTCAGCACACGTTTTGCATTTTTGGGGATAGTGTGCACACGTTCTCGACTTCTGCACACATTCTCGACCTCAGCACACGTTCTCTGGGTTGGGGGGTGTTCTGCACACGTTCTGCGGATTTGGGGATAGTCAGCACACGTTTTGCATTTTTGGGGATAGTGTGCACACGTTCTCGACCCCAGCACACGTTCTGCAGATTTGGGGATAGTCAGCACACGTTCTTGACTTTTGGGGACATTCTGCACATGTTCTGAGGATTTGGGGATAGTCAGCACACATTCTCGACTTCTGCACACATTCTCGACCTCAGCACATGTTCTGTGGATTTGGGGATAGTCAGCACATGTTCTTGACTTATGGGGACATTCTGCACACGTTCTCAACTTTTGAGGACATTCTGCACACGTTCTCGACTTCTGCACACATTCTCGACCTCAGCACACGTTCTCCAGGTTTTCACACACATTCTCGACCTCTGCACACGTTCTGCGGATTTGGGGATAGTCAGCACACGTTTTGCATTTTTGGGGATAGTGTGCACACGTTCTGCACTTTTGGGGATAGTGTGCACACGTTCTCGACTTCTGCACACATTCTCGACCTCAGCACACGTTCTTCACTTTTGGGGACATTCTGCACACGTTCTGCAGATTTGGGGATAGTCAGCACACATTCGGGACTTTTGGGGACATTCTGCACATGTTCTGCAGTTTCGGGGACATTCTGCACACGTTCTTGACTTCTGCACACATTCTTAACTGTTGTTGAGGACATCTGCACACATTCTGCAGTTTTGGGGATAGTCAGCACACGTTCAGCAGTTTTGGGGGTAGCTGTGACAGAGAGAGGTGTTTTTTACAAGTGCGGATTTGGGGGTAGGTGGGTGGGGGTGCTTAGGTAGTTTTTCAGATTGCGCGGCCTGTGGTGACAGGAGGTTATGATGGGCCGTGACCAGCAGGACCTCTGTTAGTCTTTGTGTGGGACAGGTTGGTCTTGGTGCACTGTCAGTCTGTGTGTTCAGTGTGAGCAGAGATTAGGAGAGTTTTGAAAGTGTCGCACTGTGACATCGCGTTCACTCTCCCTGGGACAACAACATCCCAGCAACACAAACAAACGCTACAATGCATTTACTTCTTCTCACCAACCTAATCTCTTGCAGTGCAATTACTACAGGCAATTTGTCAAAATCTGCAGAATATCCCCAAAAATGCAGAATGTGTGCAGAATGACCCACAACCCAAAGAACGTGTGCTGACTATCCCCAAATCCGCAGAATGTGCGCTGACTATCCCCAAATCCGCAGAATGTGTGCAGAACACCCCCCAATCCGGAGAATGTGTGCTGAGGTCGAGAACGTGTGCTGAGGTCGAGAACGTGTGCAGAAGTCGAGAATGTGTGCTGACTATCCCCAAATCCACAGAACGTGTGCAGAATGTCCCCAAAAGTCAAGAACGTGTGCTGAGGTCGAGAACGTGTGCAGAAGTCGAGAACGTGTGCAGAATGTCCTCAAAAGTCGAGAACGTGTGCAGAATGTCCCCAAATCCGAAGAACGTGTGCTGACTATCCCCAAATCCGCAGAACGTGTGCTGAGGTCGAGAACGTGTGCAGAAGTCGAGAATGTGTGCTGACTATCCCCAAATCCGCAGAACGTGTGCTGAGGTCGAGAACATGTGCACACTATCCCCAGAAATGCAAAACATGTGCTGACTATCCCCAAATCCGCAGAACGTGTGCAGAACACCCCCCAACCCGGAGAACGTGTGCTGAGGTCGAGAATGTGTGCAGAAGTCGAGAATGTGTGCACACTATCCCCAAAAATGCAAAACGTGTGCTGACTATCCCCAAATCCGCAGAACGTGTGCAGAACACCCCCCAACCCGGAGAACGTGTGCTGAGGTCGAGAATGTCCCCAAAAGTCAAGAACGTGTGCAGAATATCCCCAAAAGTCAAGAACGTGTGCAGAATATCCCCAAAAGTCGAGAACGTGTGCAGAATGTCCTCAAAAGTCGAGAACGTGTGCAGAATGTCCCCAAATCCAAAGAACGTGTGCTGACTATCCCCAAAAGCGCAGAATGTGTGCTGAGGTCGACAACGTGTGCAGAAGTCAAGAACATGTGCTGACTATCCCCAAATCCGCAGAACGTGTGCAGAATGTCCCCCAACTCAGAGAACGTGTGCAGAAGTTGAGAACGTGTGCTGACTATCCCCAAAAGTGCAGAACATGTGCAGACTATCCCCAAAAGTGCAGAACGTGTGCCCAAACCCCCCCAACCCAGAGAACGTGTGCTGAACATCCCCGAAAATGCAGAACGTGTGCTGAGGCTGAGAACGTGTGCAGAATGACCCACAACCCAAAGAACGTGTGCTGACTATCCCCAAATCCGCAGAACGTGTGCTGACTATCCCCAAATCCGCAGAATGTGTGCAGAACACCCCCACAACCCGGAGAACATGTGCCGGCCATCCCCAGACCCAGAAAACGTGTACCAACACCAAGAACGTGTGCCCACTCTCCCCAGACCCAGAAAACGTGTACTGACTATCCCCAAATATGCAGAACGTGTGCTGCCTATCCCCCAAACCTACCAGCAAGCCTGGGAAACGTGTGCAGGGAAAGGAGCCTGGGAACGTGTGCAGCCTACCAGCAACCCCAGAGAACGTGTACCGGTCACCCGCAACCCCACAGAACGTGTGCCAAGGTCGAGAACGTGTACCGGCCCCCTAGAACGTGTACTGCAGCAAGCACCATCGCCGCAGGCCTGGCACACGTGTGCCCGATCCAGTACACGTGTGCCCGATCCAGTACACGTGTGCCCGATCCAGTACACGTGTGCCCGATTCAGCACACGTGTGCCCAATCCAGTACACGTGTGCCAGATCGAGCACACGTGTGCCCGATCCAGTACACTCATCTGGGTCGAGCACACGTGTGCAGTACCCGAGCAAAATCCAGTAACGTGTGCCGGCGTGCCCCAAAGGGCTAAGAGTACCGTGTCTTTCGAAACTCCAGGCCCCCCCTCTACAGCACGCTGTAGGAAAGGTAGATGGATGAAACTTGGAGATATCTTAGCCTAAAGTGTTGACACCTCTGACACCAAATTTCAGCGTCCAAGACACATTCGTGCGCAGATGCGGGCTCAAAATCCAAAATTGGTCACGGTCGCTGGACCACGTGGAGGAGGCGGTCCAGCACCACGAGCAGCAGGTGGGCCCTCGATTCAGATTCGGCCTGTGAAATTCAATTCGCTCGATCTCGCGCGCCGTACGAATTACGATATTCGTTCAAACGACATTCAAAAGCTTCATTTCTTGTCTTTATAATAGCAAAAGTCGCAGCGCAATAGCTGGTCAACAACCCGAGTTATGTGTGTTACAAAGCAGAGGGTCTTGAGAAAAGGATCAATTTTGCATATCGAGCCCGCATTTGCGCACGAGTGTGCCTAGGACGCTGAAATTTGGAGTCAGAGGTGTCAACACATTAGGCTAACATAACTCTAAGTTTCACCCTTCTAGCTTTCCTACAGCGTGCTGTGGAGGGGGGGGGCCTGGAGTTTCGAAAGACCCGGCACATACCTACCATGAAGTCGTCCAGCTCAAACGCTAACGCCGAATCTGCCACTGTGACTTCCATCGTTGCCCTGCCGCCCTTCACTGCGCGACGCAATGCTGTCGTTCATCAGTTCTCGGCAAGCTCGCCGGTCGAAACGGTGCTCGTTCTCTCCCTTGCTTAGCGGAATCAAAATTTTGCTTACAGGAGGTACTCTGTCATGAAATTGCATATGTGCAAACTACTGTGTCGGTTGCGCCTTGTATTGGGCGCATCGGAGGCTTGTGCTGCTCGGTTCTACACGGTTTTTTTTTAATTCGGCAAATGGAAAACCTGAATATCTTCTGCTATGATGAAGCAATTCGAACGAAACTTGCACACAACAAGTCGACATATGTCCATGATATGTGTTACGTTGAGGTGTCAATTCATCTTTGTGGCCGCAAGTTACAAGGCGTCAAAAATGCGAGTAGGAATTTGAGGTTGCACACGATTAAATTACGCAAAACTCGCACGTTTCTCAGCTAATTTTGACGGGGCTACATTCATTAGATCGAGAAGATTACAAGCTTTCATATGTTTTAAGAACGAGTTGCGTAGGCCCCACATGGCGCTAGTTACGAGACGTCAAAGTTGAGATCATCAGCCACAAGGCGTCATTCTCGGCCACCTCGGCCTCCTCGCGCAACTCCGGTACTTTGGAGCCAACTTTCAGGCGTTGTATCTCAAGCACGGTATATCGCACAGGGTTGATTCATCAAGCATACGAAAGGTTGTTTTATTTCAAATCTAATGCACTTAGTCTCACTCCACTGTGACGCAAATCGAGCAGGTTAGGAAAGTTTAAAGCCATACCACCTTGCGCAAAATCTCAAATTTTTGGGACTCAACTTTGTGGTACTGTAACTTGAGCTTGCGATAGCCAAGAGCTGTATAAAAGCAACACATATCATAGACATATGTCGACTATGTTGTGTGAAAGTTTCGTTCGAATTGCTTCACCACAGCAGAAGATATTCGGGTTTCCCATTTGCCGAATTAAAAAAAACCCTGTACCTAGGTAGCTCGCTATTAGATTTGAAATCACTCACATGCAGTGGTTTCAGCAAGACCAAAAGCGGGTTGGGCTGCTCCATACGCAGACGTCGCTGCCCTCCCCGAGACGACTCGGAGCGGCGGCTGCGGCGTCCGTCAGCGCAACTCCAAGCAGTGGAGCAAGCTGCAGCTCCGTCTCCATCGTTGCAAAGGATGGCCGCAGATGCGTCACTCGGTGCAGCTACCCGAACTTGGCCAAGCTAGAGGAAATGAACGGCACGAAGGTAGGATGGCTGCAGTTACTGTGCTGGGCTTCTTGAATACTGTAGGTTACGTAATTGCATGTAGATCGTAGACTGAATACTGTAGGTTAATCGTATTCAAGTAGGGCTAGCAGTGCGCGATTAGACACACCAACGGCTTACACTGCAGCTGGTTCGTCCAGGACGACACGGGTACCGGATTGCAATAGGGTTTGACTATCTTGTGCTAGAATACCTTTACACCGCATCACACCAAATGCCAATTGATGGTAGGTCATCTTGTTGTGTGCATTCTTCTGGTACACCACTTCAACAGACGAGGACCCGCGTCGAGGACGGCCGAAAAGAGCGCGACGGCGCCGCGCACAAGATTGGCAATGAATCGACGGAGCGCCGCGAGATCAAGTCTCGTCAATATAAGGGCTCGCCCGTCATCCACAAGGTTCGCCACCTCTCCTACGTCGACCTCGACGACTACGACGAGGCGCTGGCCGATCTGACCTGCCGTTGGGCGGGTCTTCTTTGAAGAAAACTTCGCTCTCATTAAGCGGGACCACAGTGACAGATGGTACAGGTGTCACAGATGTTACACACCCTACAGTGTATACCATAGGTGCAGTTGAAGTGGCAGCAACAACGCCGCTCATAGTGACAGCATAATTGGCGATCGAAAATTGCAGTTTTGGTGTGAAATAGCAGTGAGCGCACGAAATATGTTCCAATGCATCACATGCATAACAACAAAGCGTGAACGCATGGAATGTCTCTCTGTCACATGGAGCGTAAAGCGTTTTGATTCAAACAAGAGAAGAAAGCTAGCACGGTGAGCCTTCGTCAGATTCGTCTTCCTCCTCATTCTTCCTCTCCATCTCCGAAGCGGTGGCCGCCGACGCCGATTTGGGCGCTTCGTGAGGTGTCTGCGCCACGAAGACTGTCTGAATCGTAGCCGCGTCCTGTCTCATCTGGCGCTTCATGCGCCTCAGCGCCAACCAGTCCCTCAGCTGACGCGCGTAGCAATAGGCCACGAAGACCACGCAGGCCAACAATGCAGCCTGCAGACTGCCGAACAGGACGGCCAATAAGCAGCCCAGATCCTCCGAGAAGCAGCGCCCCAGAGCAGACTTGGCGCGAGCTCTGCTGGCGAAGTGGGCGTCGTCGTCGTCCAAGTCGAGGTAGGGATCGCGACCGGAGTCGGCCGGATCGTCCAGCAGGTCGAGCAGCTGCGGCAGACGGATCTTCCGCTCCATGATCTGTGGCTCCCCATCGCTGGCAAAGGAAGCCTGAACCGAACCAACTGTTTAATACTGCATTTGATATTGTGAAGCGAAACAGATGGTTACAATTGTGTAGGCATCATCTGTAACAATGCACTTTCCACAGTGAGTTCATACACACTCCTCACCTGCGCCTTCTTCGGCGGCCGTTCAGCCAAAGAGGAGAGCTGAACAGTAGAAGCCAACTGGACCGTGGCTGTTGACACTTGGTATTTCTGTTCAGAGAGTGTGACGCGCCGGGGATTGGCGTAGTCGCTGGAGCGCTTCCTGCGCCGCCGACGTTGCTCGGTCAGAAGCCAGGGGTCGCCTTTGCTCTTGCAGATCTACCAGTGAGAACGTCCGCATTATGGGCACACTAGAACTCAAAGGTCACTGCGCCTACCGATCACCGCATTACAGTATACTGGGATGACGCACCATCTTGAACTCTCTCTGCGACAAACCTTAGAGCAGCCTTCCAGGCAGGGCTTGACCAGACCACTGTAGACGATCTTGGCGTCGTCGGAGAAGCCGTCGAATCGTATTCTGGCTCGCATGTCGCCCGTCTCAGTGCGCCGAAACGGCTTCGCTCGCTCCGCGTCGATTGGACAACTGAGAGAAGATCAAACCAATGCCGATCATAGCCAGACTACAGCTGTTTTGTCGCCTGCACATACGTGGAATTTTCAGTGAATTCTAAAGCAGACAACTCAACAGCCCACCCGTCGCCGTCGTAAAGGTCCAGAACTACGCTTCCACGCTCGTCTGCCGCTCTGACGTCGGTCACTTCGAACGGAAGACCTAAACTTGTCTATACAAATTGTACGTCAAACCATTGACCTTTCAGTCTCATAGCTAAGCCCATTCTGTATATACCCGCGTTGGAGCCGCTTTCGTCCGCCGTGAAGAGCAGATAGCCGGTGTCTCCCTTGCGAACAACGCTGGCTGTTGCCCTGTTTTCATCCAGCACTTCGAGACCGAAAGTTGGACGCACCAGCGTCGGGCTGGGCTGGCTGACCAAAACGGGAGCCAAATTTGGGCTGCAATTTGTTTTAGTTTAGTGTACAGTAGTCGATTCAAGCAAGCTTGCAGGACTTTAGGATGCGCAGTTTCGGAGAGGAACTCTGTTTACAACAGTAGCTCTTCCGCACGCCGCGCCCCATTCCCATAGGCATTTACTTATTTCGGCATGCGCCTACCTATGAAGAATTATTACACTGGTTGTATATTAAAATCCTTGCTCAATTGTCGATACTTGTTCATTTAATCAACCACTCACGCGTCTCCTTCGGTGTTGTTCCTGTCGCGCACCAGCACTTTGTAGCTGACGCTGAGATTCAAGTCTCGACTGCGGATAATTCGACAGATCACTTGAAGCAGCCTGTCTCGAACGGTGATCAGCTTTGTACTGCCGTCCTTCAGGAACATCAAGTTCGTGTAGGTTGGAGAGTCCACCTGAGAATACTTTGGAACTCCTCCCAATAAACGGCGCAAGGCTTGTACCGTAGGTATCTATTGCAAGAAACTGATCAGGTTAACCTAGATCGATGTACTAGTACTGTAGATACATGTATTGAAGTGCCAGTACTTCAGTGGTACCTACATACTCCAAAGGGGGTGCTCATTTTCTCAACCTCACTCTAGGGGTGGCGCTTATTGGAGTGGGGGTGGGGCGCTAATTCTAGGGGGCACTTATTGGATGGAGTTCGTAAGCAATAGGAAGGAAGGATACCGTAAGCACTTCAATAAGCGCCCTCTCTATCTCGGTCGCGGAGATATGCCGCTGCTATGCCGTCAACTACGACGGCGGGCTTATTTGAGCATAGTTACGGTGTCCCAATTCCCAACCCAACCTCCTCGTCGACGACGTCTGTAACGGAGGTGCCGCAGCCCTTGTAGGGGATCTTGGTCTCGAAGCGATAGGCGTTCTGAATGCTCGTGTCGCAGCGGGGACTGGCCTCGTTCTTGGAGTGGAAACTGCCGCTGAAGATCTTCATCGACTCGCCCCGAACCACCATCCCCTCCCGCTGACACTGCAGCTCGACTGAAATACAATATAACTACCGTGCAGTACCATAAGCATAGGTAGATTTTGCACTTTGATTTCAAGCGCATCAAAATGCTTGAGGACTATAGGACGTGCTATGATGATGAACGGACAAAGCGCACAATCGGTGGGTGCAAAACTATAGACCAGTGAAATGTCAGTGCACAATATTCACGTCGTTCTCTTTCAGCCGCAATATTTCGTTGCCTTACTGAATTTCTACTCTGCAATTGTGTATTTGGACTTTGGTACATACGTCCCACTGTGACCGTCAAATTTGTCATTCACGCGGCGGGACGTGCATCTTGGAAGCTTCTTCGCCACGTCTATTTACACCAACAGCTCATTGCGTGAGACACGATTGTGTACAAAGCGGTTGCCGCGGATACTCCTGCGTAAGCAGTCTAATTGTGACTTCCTGTGCCGTTGTCAATTCCCCAACTGGCCAATTGCCACAGCTTGTCGAGGGAAGACTTCCGTCCGACCTTCAAGCTCGATATTTGAGCTCGCTAGTGCCGCACGTGGCAAATACTACACTGCTCCAATTAAGGTCCGCCCGCGTCACTGGGTCACGCAACGGGCATTTGTGCAAATGCGCCCCCGTGGAGGCGCATTGATTGCGTCGGAAGGCATTTGACACAGACCACGTGCGCAATTTGTTGTCCTCTCTAAGCATGTAGGCTTTCGCAATTCGTGGAGCAGAGTCACTTCTCCGCTGCACGAGTGAGCAGAGTACATTACTACCTACAACAAATTGAAGCGGTCGGCGGTTCGGATGACCAATTACACAAAAGAGCAATTTGATCATTACTTGAGCGGCTCTTCCTCCTGCCTAGCGCTCCAAGCTGAAAGCGCCTTTTGGCACTGGCGCTGTTTACACAGCGGGCCATCTCTTAGTGGGCTAGTGACGTCTGCTTCGCTAGGTCCCCTCCACAAGTGGACTTTCACCCACAACATATCTGCCACCGTTTCAGTTGCTTCGTAGCGCCGCGTCACTTTCGTCTGCCTCGTTCTACTCTCACAACCATGAAGGCTTGGATCGCTCAATGCCTGATAGCCGGCGCAATACTCGCCGCCTGCTGTGCCAGCGGCGACAACAATTACTACTACCGAATGGCGAAGCGATTCGAGACCCGTCTGCCGGGACTCCGAGTGGTCATGGACCGCGACCCCGTCTTGCGGGAATACTTCGAGCAGCTGCGACGACGCCAACGCGACGGCTGGGTCGAGAGACGCGGCTGAACTCAACTAGTATCTACCTACGTATTGTGTGGATGACAGAGACAGCTGGAAGGGAGAGAGAGAGAACGGGATAGTTGCTGTGAAAGCTAGCTTTGGATTAGTGAACCAGTGATGTTGCTGAAACCGTAATTCGTTCGTTGTTACGTTCTGTCCATGTGCGCGGCGACAGTCCGCAGATACAGTATGTACTTTTGTTGAATATATTCTGGCGCGTCACCGTATATCAGTCGAGGCCTAAAACTACATAGGTACTTAGTCAAATCTTAGGTTATACATGCATCGCGCCGAATCGAACGTTTGTACCGTATGCACATCGCGTTGAAGAGTGTGTATGTACATTCAGAGGTACATTTCATGTAAAAGTGCCTAAAGGCAGAAAGATGAATACGGTATGTTCCAGGTGTGAAGCATGTAAAAGCAAGAGTATTAACGTTATGTTGACCAGCGGATTATTTTGCGGATTATTATAATCCATTTAGCGGATTATGCCGATTTTGCGATTCGCTGGGCCGATTGGGCTGAAATTTGGACAGGAGTTCGGACTCGAGATGCCGATCACATATCAGAAGAGAAAATTCAAAAATTCCTTCGCGTTCGCGAGATTGGGCGATTTAGACGATTTCGGCAACTTTGACATTGCGCTGAAGTCGAACGCGACGTCGTGCAAAGTTGCTGTAATTGAATAAAGTTCTTATCTTTGTACCCTCTATCACCACACCAAATTTCAGCTCAATCGATTGCGATTCAATTTTTGTCAAACGGTGAAATTATGCATTTCTTTAAAGATGGATTACAGCCGAATGAGCTGAAATTTGGTGTGGCAATAGAGGGTACAAAGGTAAGTACTTTATTCAATTACAGCGACTTTGCACGACGACGAGTTCGACTGCAGCGCGATGTCAAAGTTGCCGAAATCGCCTGACGCAAATTTAATCCTGTATCTCGCGAACGCGAAGGAATTTTTGAATTTTCTCTTCTGATATGTGATCGGCATCTCGAGTCCGAACTCCTGTCCAAATTTCAGCCCAATCGGCCCAGCGGATCGCAAAATCGACATAATCCGCTAAATGGATTACCGTAAAGTGCCGAATAGAGGTAGCTACCACTATTGTTTCAACCTACCTCTACACCCTACCACTATATGGAGACTACCACTATTTGGAGACCTACCACAATTGTTTCAATCCTCTCAGTTGTAATCATGAGAACAACCAAACTGCCTTGGATTGGCCAAATTTATGGCAGTCTTCTTTAATATTGACCTGCATATCTTGACCTGAGATTGCTCAACAGTCAGCAGTTGACGATTTTCACTCACTTGTGGTGTTGCTATATGCATAAATATAGGGTAGGTATCTCTCCAGACACGAAAGTAATGTACCACTATTTGGAGACCTACCACTATTGTTTCAATGTGCTCCTACACCCTGCCACTATTTGGAGACTACCACTATTTGGAGATCTTCCTCTATTCGGCACTTTACGGTATAATAATCCGCAAAATAATCCGCTGGTCAACATGACGTTAAACGATATTCCACTGGTGCAACAAATGCGGCGCTTCGCGCCGCCCACCAATTTGTAAGAGAAATATTGGTAGGTACCGGCATTAATTGAGGGAAAGCATTTTCGACTAGAATTATCCACACAAAACTGCGCAAAGGTCACAACGACACGCGTCGGATAAGCTACTTTCATTTCTATTCTCGAAAAAAAATTTTTTTGAACAATTTGCGCAGAAATTTGCCACCATGTCAACAGAATTAATTGCCCAACACCTGTGCCAAAATGTTGGGACACAAGGTGCCAACCAACTGGCGCAGAAAATTCAGGTCTGTTGAGCGCATTGTTAATGTAGCAAGCACTGACCCAAACTCGATCTCGCGTATTATGTGTCCAAGACGGCAAACTTTGTAGGCGCGTATCTCAAAAGCTACGCAAGCTGCAGACTTGAGGTAATGGCATTCGATTAGGATTAGAACGTTCTACATCATGTTTAAAAATGAGCAAAAACTGTACAGATTAGGGCACCTAAACTGTGGGCGAAAATGTTGATTCCCGCAGAAGGCGTTTTTCGACACATGAGCTCACTGCCCTCCTTCCACTTAAGAGCGGGGCCCGATTTTTTTCCACCACCCTGTAGTACTAAGGAGCCCCACAAAAACTGTACGGCCGGATTTTCACATTTTTCCTCTAAACAATTTTTTACGCAATTTTCCAAGCCTGTGCAAAATTGGCTGGATAGCTTAATCGGTCGTAAAATACTACAGGGTGGAGCAATCAGCTCGATTTTGGCACCATTCGATTCGCCTGGACGAGAGCATTCGTTTGCACTCCTCACTGGTCAAAAAAGTCCAAAGCACGAGGAGTTACTGTCGAAAAATCAAAATTTCGCGATTTCAGAAATTTCGAAAATCCCGACCCGCGGCCACGTTTCAGGTGGTAACTCGCGCGTGCCTGCATCGATCGGGCTGGAACCGGTTGCATTCGAAAGAGGACATAATTCCGCATCGGAAGTATGTCATCAGAACAGTGGGGGCTTTTCTCTAGCGTGAGCTAGAAAATAAAGTTTGACGCGGCGGAAATCGG
>JASAMZ010013786.1:0-16950 GCA_030248115.1 Linhomoeus sp. GSCO2_2 | reverse complement strand
TCCTATATACTAAGCGGCTAATGGTGTCTGTTTGTGAGTGATTCTGTCTCCTCACCATACGCCCTATAACTGTTCTAAACCGTTGCGCTCGATACCAGAGCAGCGCCTCTTTCCAGCTACTGTGCGCAACAGATTTGTGGTTACGTCAATTGCGCTCAGTATCGCCGCGCTCAATATTTGTTCTTGGTAGGACACATCTTTACGAAAATACCATTCGCTCTTTCGGCTTTCGGTATCGGGAAACTCGCGGTTACTTTTACACTTAGGTCCCAGAATATTTTACGCATCCGTAGGTTACTGTAATGACGCAAGCGCAAAACCATGACGTTTTTTCGGTTTTGTTGTGACCGGTTGACGTCTAGTCCACTTCCCAGCTGTGTGAAGCGCGAAAACGTGAAGTTCAGTGGTGAGTGTCGATCTTTGAATTGCGATACCTGAGGCGAAATGGCGGCACAGTCGAAAAACGAAGGTTTTGGGGAGTTTGTTGTGATAAGTGTTGGAGCGCGGCGTTCCCTTCGCTCTCGCAGCTGCGGAACCATCTGGTAAAGGTCCATGGCATCCAGGACCTCAGCTGGCGACGTCTGCGGAATGGTGTTCACCGACTCATCCAATCGTAATAGGCACAAGAGAAAGAAACATCCTGAGGCGAAATCGTCGCAGTCGTGTGGCGTGTTCTGCGGCATTGTTGGATGCGAGCGAAGGTTCAAGGACCTACAGGATCTCTGCACTCACGTCTCTGAAGAGCACGAACTGGAGGCCGAAATCCGCTCTTTCGAATTCGAGGCGTACGACGAGTTCTCGAGATGGAAGCTCGCCAACGAGGAGAACTCTCTCTTCAACTTCCACTGCAGAAATAGCCGAGAGAGTGACTCTGAGAGAATCGAATACTTCCGATGCAACCGGACCACTTTGTCGACGTCTTCCTCCACTTTCCAGGTCGATAGTGCTGTGTTGGCGTGGGCGTGCTGTAGTTACATATATGTACCTCTATGAATAGGTGCAGGCCAAGGTGCATAGGTGCCAAGGTGCATAGGTGCATAGGTGCAGGCCAGGCAAAAATTTGAACAAAATAGGACCAAAACTACTGCGCAACAAGAACAAGTTGTGCTGCAAAGAGGGCGACGTCTTGGACTCTGCGGCGATCCACTACCTGCTAGTGCTGCTCATGCGTCAGGGCACCAAGAAGGGATTCGAAGAGAAACTGGCGATCGTTAGGGATGTGCTGACGTCCCACCCCGAATTCCTGGACTATTTTGAGAGAAACTACCTGAAGAGCGAGGAGCGAATTCAGCAGTGGGCCTTCTTTGGAAGAGCAGGCATTCATAGGCGTTGCACAATACATGGTTGTTGTACGTATGTACGTTGAAGTCAGAAGTCGAATCAGCAGTCAGTCGTTCGTATCAGTAGTTGGATTGCGCATCGCCTATCATCTGACAGGATCGGTCGTCAATACGAACATGGCGTGGAACGGGCCAATGGCATGGTAAAGCACAAGTTCCTGAAGGGAAAGCAGAATCGTCGAATTGACACCCTGCTGGGAGCCATAATCGACTGTGATCGGTTCTACCTGTCCGAGTTTGGGAGATGTGGGGCAGTGCCGCGCCACCGCCCAGCTGGAAGACGAGCCTGCGCCCTTTGAGATCACCCTCTGCGCGCCTCTGTACGCGGCCAGCAGCGCTTCTTCGATTGAAGAAGGCGACACGGAGAAAGCGCAGAGCTTCTAGAGTCGTCTAGGCTAGACGTGGCCCAGATTGCTGACAAGATTCAATCCCTGAGCGTTAGAGAGTCGTAATTGAACTTTTTGGAGGCGGTCAAAGGGCAAACAACGGCCCTGCTGAATCTGCTTAGGCGGGGAAGCGCCGCGCCTTCGTTCGAGTCGAAGAAAAGACCACTGCCGCACAACAAGAAATTCGAGAAGCAGCAGCGGTTCGAGTTTCCGAAGAAGAAAAAGAAACAAGAAGCGTCGAACACGAAGGCTGTGCAAAGAGGGAGAACGCCAGCATTGTGTTCGAAAACAGTTGATTTCAGTGAACGTGATTGCTTTGTCTGCGTCGTACATTATTGAAACGACTAGTCAAGTGTACCTATTGATATCGCGAAATACAATAGAGCGAAAAGGGAAAGAGAACACAAACGCACGATAAAAGCGCTGACATTTCTCAGGCTTTGACGTCAATCGCAACGTCAAATACAAGCCGCGTTTCAACAAAAGCAATCACTGGAACTAAAGCAAGACATTTGGTGCCGTGTTTCGACGTGTATTCTCAAGACACGATCACCAATTACCATAGCTCTGGGCCACGCCTCTTCAGTTGGGAACCCAGAGCGGTGCGGATCTACGGGGACGCGTGCAACCAAAGAGGGTTTGGGGTATCATAGCAGCGACCGCATCACATCATACAGTTTGAAAAATAAAAGCAGTTGTTCCGTCTGAAAACTCGGCTGTCT
The DNA here is from genome assembly GCA_030248115.1 of Linhomoeus sp. GSCO2_2. Taxonomy (NCBI): domain Eukaryota; kingdom Metazoa; phylum Nematoda; class Chromadorea; order Monhysterida; family Linhomoeidae; genus Linhomoeus; species Linhomoeus sp. GSCO2_2. The sequence continues at coordinate 14,502 of JASAMZ010013786.1, read as the reverse complement.
GTCACGTTGTCTTGCAGCATTTCAAATTGAAACAGGTCTTGAACGGAATCCTTGAAACTAGCTACAGTAACCTTGGGACCTAAGTGTAAAAGTAACCGCGAGTTATCGGGAACAGTGTTGAAAGTTGTGACTGTCGATCGTTAGCTTTGCAAAGCAAGCAGGCAGCGCAAATATGGAGAAGGAGAAGATGCTTGAGTGGGAAGAGAACCTCCTAAAAGCTGGCAAGAAGCAGACGAAGAAGAGCCAGCAGAAGGCGGCGTTACGCCAGCAAGAAACTGACGAGCAGAAAGAACTGCGACGACAAAAGGACCGCGAGGCGAAGCGCAAGCAACGCGCTGTGGGCTCTTCTTAGCGACCATTCAGCTGCAGTTTTATTACATTCTTACCCACATTTCAGACTGAAACCGCCGAGCAGAAGTCTGAGAGACTGGAGAAGCAGAGCGAGAGCATGCGACGCCATCGCGGCGTGGGTTTGATCACGGATAGCATTAGGCGCTTACCGCTACAGCTATTCCCACCTTTCCGAGTGAAGCCGCTGAAAACAACTCTGCAACGTGTCATTTGACGACAGATAACGTTAGGTGCTTACTGTTACAGCTTCTTCCCACATTTCAGAGTGAAGCGGCCGACCACAAGTCTGACAGACTGCAGAAGCAGAACGAGAGCATGCGACGCCAACGCGCCGTATGTTGAGCCTCTGTCTATTGCGATTTACTGCGGTCTTTTGCTCATTATGTGCTTACGCTTCAGACGGAAACAGATGAGGAGAAGTTTTGGCGACTTGAAGAGCAGAGTGAGAGAACGTGGCTGCAGCGCACCGTATGTTGCAAGAGGCGCTTACCTGTTTCGTTAGTGAACCTTTCTAATGAGAGTGTGGCTGTTCAATTCAGACCGAAACTTGCCAGCACAAGGTCGAGCGATTGGAAAAGGACAGTGAGGCGAAGCAACAAAAGCGCTCGGTCGGTGCTTATGCTGTATTAATAGCACCGTTCTGATCCACTCTACGCATTTCCTCATCTTCAGGCGGAAACCGAGGAGCAAAAGGAGGCGCGAAACGAGAAGGCGCGACAGCGACGCGCCGAGCGCAAAACGTTGCACTACGGATTTCGATTCAGTGGCTCTGCAGCGCGCAAGTACGTCATTGTCAAGGAATCCGAGGAGGGACCAATGAACGTCCAGTGCGACCACTGCGGAGCCCTCTTCTTCCACACCGAAGTGTGCAGGCAGGAGAACTGCTGCCACACCCATCACTGGCAGCACACCTACTGCTACTGCTCAACCAAAGCCATTCCCAAGGGCAAACAGTGCGACCACTGTGAGGCGCCCTACGATGGAGTGGCTGAGGAGATCCATCAGATCGCCCTCAGCGACCTCAAGAAGAGAGGATCCAAGGACTACAAGACAACCTTTGGGGACCCAGCGCGCTTCAAGCCATGGAAGGGGCCTGACGGAAAGAAGTACGTCTCGGATGCCTGCTGGGAGCATCACTACCACTTCAAGGAGCCTCGACCGGAGTTCACCATTGAAGAAAATGAAATCCAGCAACTGAACATCGATTACGGCAAGCTTTGCGGCGACTGTAAAGCGATGAGCGTCTGTCAATGCGCGTCGATCGTTGATGGATAAGTGACTGCCCTTGGAATCCGCATTCAACCATCTTTGTTTGGCTCACTTGATGTTTGCGTTATCATCCTTCTGTATTGATCTTTCATTCTTTGTTGCTCCACTTGCGCGTCAAGTAGTACATTGTTCGTTCTGATCATTATTTAGTGGTAGGATTGATAGTTGCTTGAAATTGCTCGTGATTCGTATACGCTATACTTAGCATCATTTCGTGGTCGCGTGATCGTCGATTGATTGAATTGACTTCTGCGTTGATGTGTGCGTGTTGCTTGCTCTATTCATTGGTGAATACTGATCGTTGATTCGTTCGTATTGGACTGCGCAATTTGTAGATGTGTCGCATTCATCTGTCGCCTTTTCTATCACTCTTCTTCTGCTTTGTTGTCGCTCCGTGATTGGAATGATTGCTTTGTGTCGTCTATGAGGCACATGTGTCAGCATTCACTGCTGAGTTGTCACTGTGAGACACTGAGGTGTACTCAGAAGCATGGGCGCAGGTGAGATAGTAAGTGCAGTGTAGGCACTGGCTGGGGCACATTGTCAAATGACTTTAGATCTATCTGAAATTACCTATGCGCTTAGTTCAACATTGGGTGGTTGAAATTCATGTATTCTGAGGCATGGGAGCTGGAGCAACCATCAATTAAGGCACTGGCAGGGGACCAGTGTCAAATGACTGAATCTAACTGAACCTCCTATGGGCTGTATAGCTTATCTCCTATGGGCTAAAGGCACTAGTCTACATTATTACTAAGCGGCAAGAGTCTGTCCGTGTGTTTGTTTGTTTGTTTGTTTGTCTGTCAGCGCTCTAGCGCTCGCTACAGTTGACGGATCGCGATGATCTATGGCTTAAACTGACCGTCAGAACACGTAGTTTTGCATCTTTGCATTTAGAACTTTGACCAAAGTCTAAATTCCATGAAATTTCAACAATTTCGACTGTGAGGTGCACAATTCTGCTAAACCATGCTGATTCAAATGGCGGCCACAGCGGCAATGACGCGCGAACTGTACGCCAACACGCGAAACATCAACTTCAAATCGTAGTGCGGGACATTTACAGTGTCACCACTCACTAAAGAGTTGTCGTTGTGAGACTCCAAAGTGTATTCGCAGGCACTCCATGCTCTGGCAGGGGCACAACATCAAACTATTCTGGATCTATTTCAAATGTCATTCGATCTATCTGAAATCTCCTACGGACTAAACCCAAATGGCTGCAGGCTAAACCCAAGTATCTATTGTGTGTTTACATGCACAGAAGCTGGTGCGATCCTAAACGTTGGCACTGACAGGGGCACAGGTTCGAATGGCTTGAGATCTATCTGAAATGTCCTATGGGCTAAAGCCAATTGTCTACGGGCTAAACCCAAGCATCTATTGTGTATTTACAGGCACAGGAGATGGAGAGATCTTAATCACGGGCACTGACAATGGCACAGGGTCTAACGACTTGAGATCTAACTGTACTGTCCTGCAGTGCACTGAATTCGATGATTGTGTTAGCTCCTTCATGCTCTGCAGATTACCCATATGCTATTGACCATAGAGATTCTCCTACGGGCTAAAGGCTCTAGTCTACATTACTATGCTAGCTAGGTGTTTTGTCTGTCCGTAACGCTTGCCTCCCTAGCACTTCGCCACGCGACGCTTCAGCATGCGCTTGCCTCGCTAGCACTTCGCCACGCCAAGCTTCAGCACGCGCGCGCCTAGACGCCAGCGGGACGCCAGCGGCAGCAATCAATCGCTGCACGGCTAGCGCCGCCTGTTGCTGCCTGCCTTCAACGCAGGCATCGCCTGAACAGTACGGCAATGCACCGTTGCACAGCCTTGCAAAAGCGAACAGTGCGGCAGCGCGCGGTACAACAGAGAGGCTTGCAATGTGCAATGCAATCCATCCAGGGAAAGCAACGGCAATGCTCGCGCAGGCATTGAACTGTACGACAACGCTCGCACAGGCAATTCTAGCCGCTTGAGCGACTATTTCGCTTGCAACAGGACACATCTTGCAACAGGACAATCTGCCCGCTCTCTATCATTTGTTTTGCGCGCCGCTTTGTACGGCACGTTCGCGAGGCAGTCAGCGCCATTGACTTGCAACAGGACAGACTTTCTGCAACAGGACAAATGCTGCAGCAGTACAGACGTTGCAACAGGATCGTCGCGCGAGGCGACCAGCGCCGTTGGCTCGCAACAGGACAGATTTTGCAACAGGACAGATCTTGCAACAGGACAGATCTTGCAACAGGACAGATCTTGCAACAGGACAGATCTTGCAACCGGAAAATCTGCCCGCTCTCTATCATTTGTTTTGCGCGGCGCTTTGTACGGCGCGTTCGCGCGGCAGTCGGCGCTGTTGGATTGCAACAGGACAGACTTTCTGCAACAGGACAAATGTTGCAACAGTACAGACGTTGCAACAGGATGGTCGCGCGAGGCGACCAGCGCCATTGGCTCGCAACAGGACAGACCTTCTGCAACAGGACAGATTTTGCAACAAGACAACTCTTGCAACAGGACAGATCTTGCAACAGGACAGACCTTGCAACAGGACAAATCTTGCAACAGGACAGAACTTGCAACAGGACAGATCTTGCAACAGGACAGATCTTGCAACAGGACAGATTTTGCAACAGGACAGACGTGGCAACAGGATGGTCGCGCGACGCGACCAGCACCGTTCGGTCGCAACAGGACAGACCTTCTGCAACAGGACACATCTTGCAACAGGACAGATCTTGCAACAGGACAGACCTTGCAACAGGACAAATCTTGCAACAGGACAGAACTTGCAACAGGACAGATCTTGCAACAGGACAGATCTTGCAACAGGACAGATCTTGCAACAGGACAGACGTGGCAACAGGACAGATCTTGCAACAGGACAGATCTTGCAACAGGACAGATCTTGCAACAGGACAGATCTTGCAACAGGACAGATCTTGCAACAGGACAGATCTTGCAACAGGACAGACGTGGCAACAGGATGGTCGCGCGACGCGACCAGCACCGTTCGGTCGCAACAGGACAGACCTTCTGCAACAGGACACATCTTGCAACAGGACAGATCTTGCAACAGGACAGACCTTGCAACAGGACAAATCTTGCAACAGGACAGAACTTGCAACAGGACAGATCTTGCAACAGGACAGATCTTGCAACAGGACAGATCTTGCAACAGGACAGACGTGGCAACAGGACAGATCTTGCAACAGGACAGATCTTGCAACAGGACAGATCTTGCAACAGGACAGATCTTGCAACAGGACAGATCTTGCAACAGGACAGATCTTGCAACAGGACAGACGTGGCAACAGGATGGTCGCGCGACGCGACCAGCACCGTTCGGTCGCAACAGGACAGACCTTCTGCAACAGGACACATCTTGCAACAGGACAGATCTTGCAACAGGACAGACCTTGCAACAGGATAGATCTTGCAACAGGAGAGACCTTGCAACAGGACAGATTTTGCAACAGGACATACCCTGCAATAGGACAGACCCTTCAACAGGACAAATTGCAACAGGTCAGACCTTGACAATGAACAGGACGGACGGTGCGGCGCGCGTGCGAGGCGACCAGCGCCGTTGGCTCACAACAGGACAGACCTTGCAACGGACAGACCTTGAACAGGACAGATCATGCAACAGGACATTACGGCCATTGACGACTACATCCCATGCTATTCAGATCACAGAAATTCTTCTGCAACAGGAAGGAACGACTAGTGCTAGCTAGGCCTTTTGTCTGTCTGTCCGTCCGTCCGTCCGTCCGTCCGAGTACGCTTGCCTCCCTAGCACTTCGCCACGCGACGCTTCAGCATGCGCGCGCCTTCCTAGCACTTCGCCACGCGACGCTTCAGCGCGCACGCGCTAGGAAGCCAGCAGGACGCCAGCGGCGTCCCGCAGAGAAGCTCGCTCGCTTCGATCGATCGACCGCAGAGAATCAATCGCTGCACGGCCAGCGTCGCCTGTTGCTGCTGGCCTTCAACGCAGGCTTTGCCTGAACAGTACGGCAATGCACGGTAGCAGAGCCTTGCAAAACCGAACAGTGCGGCAGTGCACGGTACAGCAGAGAACCTTGCAATGTGCAATTTTGCAATTGCAACAGAGCCGAACAGTACGACAATGCTCGCGCAGGCAATTCTAGCCGCTTCAGCGACTATTTCGCTTGCAACAGCACAGATCTTGCAACAGGACAATCGGCCCGCTCTCTAGCATTTGTTTTGCGCGCCGCTTTGTACGGCGCGTTCGCGAGGCAGTCAGCGCCATTAGCTTGCAACAGGACAGACTTTCTGCAACAGGGCAAATGCTGCAACAGTACAGACGTTACAACAGGATCGTCGCGCGAGGCGACCAGCGCCGTTGGCTCGCAACAGGACAGACCTTTGCAACACGACATATTTTGCAACAGGACAAATCTTGCAACAGGACAGATCTTGCAACCGGAATATCTGCCCGCTTTCTATCATTTGTTTTGCGCGGCGCTTTGTGCGGCGCGTTCACAGGACAAATCTTGCAACAGGATGGTCGCGCGAGGCGACCAGCGCCATTGGCTCGCAACAGGACAGACCTTCTGCAACAGGACAGATTTTGCAACAGGACACATCTTGCAACAGGACAGATCGTGCAACAGGACAGACCTTGCAACAGGACAGATTTTGCAACAGGACAAATCTTGCAACAGGACAGACCCTGCAACAGGACAGATCTTGCAACAGGACAGATTTTGCAACAGGACAAATCTTGCAACAGGACAGATCTTGCAACAGGACAAATCTTGCAACAGGACAGATCTTTCAACAGGACAGATCTTTCAACAGGAGAGACCTTGCAACAGGACATACCCTGCAATAGGACGGACCCTGCAACAGGACAGATTTTGCAACCGGACAGATCTTGCAACAGGACAAATCTTGCAACAGGACAGATCTTGCAACAGGACAGATCTTGCAACAGGACAAATCTTGCAACAGGACAAATCTTGCAACAGGACAGATCTTGCAACAGGACAAATCTTGCAACAGGTCAGACCTTGACAATGAACAGGGCGGACGTTGCGGCGCGCGTGCGAGGCGACCAGCGCCGTTGGCTCACAACAGGACAGACCTTGCAATGGACAGACCTTGAACAGGACAGATCATGCAACAGGACATACGACCATTGACGACTACATTCCATGCTACATATTCAGATCTCACGAATTCTTCTGCAACAGGAAGGAACGGCTAGTTACGGTACTATGTCGGCTTGGTCCAGGAAAACCTTTTAACTTTGAACATGTGTTTCCAATCTTGTGTGTTTCAGTTGAAGAAGACAGCTACCAACCCAGAGTCTGTCCGTGCTTCTCCATGGCGGCGGTAGCTTCCTGGTGTGTGGCGAAGCAGACTCTGGCCCTGCCGTCGGCCATGCCGTGAACCACCCTGCCCATATCCACGCGGATCACCTCGAAGGGCTTGAACCACTGCAAGGGGGGGGGGGGGGGACAGCCGTGTAAGATGTCTCGAGATTGGAACTCAACCAGTGAGACACTTCAGACAGCCACGCGCTGTTGCAGCTGATATTCGCGTAGAGGCGAACTCCTGCATTATCGCCTATTCGGTCCAAAAATACCTGTACGATGTCGGTTTCGTCCGTCTCATAGGGCAGTCCTCTGATCTTGATGCCGTGCCTGCCCAGGGTAGCGGCTGCGCCGGCGCTCAGGCCGATGCCGGGCTTCCGCGCGAGGAAGTCGAGCGCGCCCCCGCCCCTAGGTCGTTGTCGAGCCGGGTGCTGCGACGCTCCTCGACTCCTAGACGACTGACTGCCGTAGCCCAAGCCTGCCCTCCCAGAGCCGCGACGCCGATTGCTCGAGGACTGCTGTTCCTCCTGCTGTTGTTGCTGCCTCCTGGCGTCCTCCTCTGCTTCCCCAATGGTCGTCGTGTCCTCGTAGGCTGCAAGGACAGAGCGCTAAGCACAGAATGGGTTCTACAGAAGCCTTTTCGTATGCACTCTGAGGTGACTAGAAACCTCTCTCCAATCTGGCTAGCATATCAACTCAGCTCACGTTCTCTATATGCTCACTTCGTTATATGTATGCTGTTGGAATGTGTTAGTTAGCTATCCAAATACTGTAGGTACATGGAAGCGTTGAGGCTCACTCACGTCTGGAGGCCCAGTAGGGGTCGTTGTGGTCGAGTGCCGGCGTGCCGCCGAAGATGGAGGAGAAGACGGTCTCGCGGTAGGGCTCGTAGCGTGGTCGGGACATCGAGCGGCGCCACGGTCGCCTGGGCGCACGCTGGAAGTCCGGGTTCCCCCGCCGATTGACGGCGTTGGTGGGGCCTCCGCTCTCGCGATTCTGCTTATTCCAGTATGGCCTCGGCTTTCTGGGACGACGACTGCCGGCGCCTTCGCCCCCACGGCCCGAGTGATGACTCGACGCCGACTCCGGTTGCTGCTGCTGCCAGTCGTAGCTATGCGCGCTCTCGTAGTATTCGGCGTACTGCGCCTCTTGTTGGCCGTAGCTCGTCCCAGCGGCCTCTTCGCCGCCGCCACCGTAACTACTCCGAAACACCTCGTTCTTCGTTTGGGCAAACTCGAACTCGCTCTGGTTGGCCAAAGTCACTGAATGAGAACGCCCTGCTAGCTATGCTGAATTAGTAGTCACGTCACATAAGTTCTTTGGCGAGCATAAAATAAGCCCAAATCCGACGTGCAGTCTTCGCCCGTAGCGCTTACATATACAAATCTCTTAGCGAATTGGCAAAAATAGAGGTATTATTCATTAGCGAACATATGCAGGTGGCTTTCCTAGCAGCAGCAGCGTAGGTACCTTCAATCCGCCTATTGCCAATAGTGCGCCCATCTTTGCCCAGACAGGCGGCGAAGTCGGCAGAGCTGTCAAGGGCAACGAATGCCTCGCCGCTCTGACCGGAATCGTTGCGGTAGACCAACTCGACCGATGACACGCTGCTGCTGTAGGCTGAAGAGCGAGGACAGTATCACGTAGGCTGCCGAACCTTATGGCGGATCTACGAGAAATACAAAGCACTCACGCTCAAAGAACTGCGTCACATCGTCGTCAGTCGAGTTCTTCGGCAGATTCCTTAGCCTCAAGTACCGTAGATGTGCCGCAGACATGGCTCGAAGATGACCTTACGGAAATAATCACACAATCGGGAGGTGAGATGTGTACTGGTCCCCCAATGTATCTCGAGAGGACGAAGGCCTTTGCGCTCCATCAAAATGAAATTCTCACCGAAATACCCCACTCAAATCGTTTATTGTGTACATACACACGACAGAGTTACAACACAAATCCAGACGAGCACGAACCGAAGGCGTCACCTTCGCCGGTTATTTCCATCGCGATCTCTGCTCTGTCTGGCCAACTCTGGGTTGAATTGAGAGCTGTATCTTTGGCCACTCTCTTTAGCCTCACGAGGGGGCGGCGACGGCGTCAGGGGCCGACCTTCCATCTTCGCGCGGTGCTGCCTGACAAGTTTTTGACTCTTCGCTTGCTCCTCCTGCTCCCTTCTCAGCCGTTCTTCCCGCAGCTTCTGCAGAGCCGGATTCGGGGCGTTGGATGACGACGATTGAGGCGCCGACGGCGTCGGCGGACTGCACGACGCCAACGACGAAGAGGAGGAGGTGCGCCGACTCTTCGTCCTCTTCTTCTTACTATGTTTCTTCCTCTCCTTCTTCCGTCGCTTTCTGCTCTTTCTGTCCTGTTCGCCGCCGGAGTCGCTGCTCAGTTGGATGAGGTCGCTGGGGAACAGCACGGGCTTTGGAGTCTCCGCGGCGCCGTTGCTTAGGCCGCCACCCGACTCGAGTCGGCGGACGAACTCGGGCAGGTTCTTGCCGCTGTTCCGACCGCCACTCGCGACTGGGGCCGTCACTGGCGCAGAGTCGGTTCTCTTCTCCGGAGGTCGGGCCCACCAGGGCTGCTGATGCATGAACTCAGCCGAGCCGTCTCCCAGATAGCTGAGTATGCCCACTTTCTTCTCCCACTCCTCCTGCTCGCGCTTCTTCTCCGCCTCGTGCTCCCTGTTCTTGCCGAACTCCTGCCGTTCCTCGCGCTCTGCCTCCGCGAAGAAGTTGACGTGCCCACTGGCGTCCTGGATCACGCTGCTGCTATTGTTCTCTTCAGCTTTCCCGGCTTCGCTCTCGGCCGCCACACGCTCGCCTGAACGACGGGCCACGAATGGACGAAAGGCAGATAGGAAAAGACCCACTGGAGATTGCTTATTCGGATGTGCTTCTCACTCAGAGATGTCTCCTCAAACCAATAATTACGCACGCTACCGGCGGAGAATCCGTGCCTGGCGGCCGCCTTCTCCCTCAGCAGTCTGGTTCTCGCTTCCTGTTCTGCCAGGGCGATCCTGTCGTTGAGCGCCTTCTCCTCGGCCCGCGCCTTCGCCTCGTCGCGACGCACACGCGCCATGTTGTCCTTGGTGCGCACATGCCATCGCTTCTTTGGAAGGATGTTCATCCTGGCTGTCTTGTCTCCTCGCAGAAAAAGAACAGCTACGTATCAAGGCACAACACAGTGAAACAATAAGACACTTGGGCGGTAAGCACTGTCCACAAGCGACATCAAGGGAAGCGTAGACAATGACTGGCTAAACAGTTTATTCTGACACCTTCGCCTCGCTTCACGTCACCACGGAGATAGAGATGGTGGTACACTGCTGGACCAAGACGACAGCAACAACGTATGGATTGCGGTGAAGCGAATGACCAACTTCGGAACATGCCTGCCTGCCTACATTCACGTCAGACTGCACAAACGTCTCCACCGAAGAACGAGCTCTCAACAAAGGGCTACGGGACGATGCGCTCAGAGGTTGAGCTCCGTCATGTAGCTATCGAGGTCGGCGTCCAACTTGCTCTTGACCGCCGAACCGGGAGAGGTGAGGCCGGCGCTCTTCGACATGTAGAGGTCCAGCTGCTTGTCCAGCTCCTCCTTGCTCACGCGCCCCTGAGACCTGCCGCCGCCGAAGCGACCGCCGCCGCCGCCGCCCCAGAAGCCTCCACGCCCACCCCGACCCCCTCGCCAGCCGCCGCCCCGGCCACCGCGCCATCCGCCCCCTCCGCGACGCCAGCGGTAACCGCCGCCTGAATAGGCAATGCACAATTCGTTATGGGTACGGCTACCGTACACCGCATACCGGCTCGCATACCGTATCCGCCTCGACGTTTGAAGGGCGACGAGTAGTAGCGCGGCGGCATCACCGTCCCGCCGAGATACGACGGCCGAAACCTGAACGAAACCCTGCGTCTACTCTCTTACCACCTCCACCCCAGGCGCCGTCAGGAATTAATCTCCCTGAACAATAACAGCGACCCGCCTGTTGTTGTATCCGTAGTAGCTTCCTCGTCTGTATCTGCCGCCAAATCTCCAGGCGGGCCGGTAGCTGTTGTAGCGGTGTCGATAGCCACCGAAGGAGGGCCGGACGTCGTAGAATCGGTTCTCGCCTCCGCCGAAACTGTCGGTGTCGTCGTCGACGTCGAATCCCCCGTAGTAGGGCTCGCTGAGGCGCGCCCGGACGCCCAGTCGCTGCGCCACCGGCCTGTTGTTGTAGCGAGACTGAAATGAAGGACCACAATGGAATGTGTTGTGGTTGTTGTTTGGCTGTTTGCAACGACCTGCGTCTGGTAGAAGTAGTCGTCCGAATGCGAGCCCAGGGCGGCCATCACGTTGGGCCGTCGCTCCAGGTCTCGCGCCAGCTGCTGGTTCCGCTGCGACAACTCCACGTCGCCCATACCCGCGAAGAAGAGGCCCGGACCATCCTGGGTCGCCGACGCCGACGAGTGCTGATGGTGGTACGGTAGCCCGTTGGTCACCGCCGAAGCCGCCGCCGCCACCGAATCGCCCGCAACCGAAGAAGGTACGGCCTCGGCCTTGACCGCCGGCAGGTGGGAGAAGCTTGGACGAAGAGAAAGCACATTAGAGACTCTGCCGCCCTCCTCTCATAGTGGAAGAGGCAGAAGCGCCAGGTGGGAGAGAAACACGCCGCTGTTGATGTGCAACCCAATCTGAAACACGGCAGAACTGTAGCAGGGCGACAACGTCAGAGTAAAAGCGCTGCGAAGACGACAAACCAAATTTTCAATCCGGTGAGCCAACTGCGAGAGTCGTTCGACGGGAGACTCGTCCGATTGTGTGAAAAGGAAAAGAAAAGGTCAGCTCACGTAAGGATTTACCTAAGCATAACCACAGCAACAGCGCAAAATGCTGAAGGAACGGAAACGACGCACGACCTGACTTGTAGCGTAGGCCTCTGGGCTTCTATATTAGTGCCGGGGGAACATTGTTTCCCATCGCAGTGAAAATTCTTAGCTTGACATTGGTACTGGAAACAATCCTCATCCAATACCAAATTGAGCAGGATCTTTTTTGGCAAAGAAAACTTTCGAATCCGCATTGATTCTGGTGCCTGATCCTTTCTCTCTCATGTGAGGTGCTCCATCAACATTGGCATGCTTCTTTCCGGCACACATAATAGTGAGAAAGGTGGGAATTCCGGGATGAGGATGGCATACCGGTCGTGCAGCGACATCTGCGCCGTGCCCTTCATCACAATCTTTGCCGGCACCGTGTTTGTGGCGGCCATGACGCCGATTCTGGTTTTCGACTTCTGCTCTGAAACACAAATTACGCCGTTGTTCCTCTTGCTACAACTGTCGCATCGAAGACAGCACCAAGTCGACCGCTACTGTTGTCGTTCCTTCCTTTACAGAGTGGGACTTCCTTCCCAGTCTTCGCTGATCCTTTGCGTTCCGAACGACGTCGCGATTGCGACTTGCTAGGCTATTGCCAGCGACACAATGCATCTGTGCCTAATATGGAAATCTTCAGGCAATCACCGTAACTGCAATAATACGCAAGTAACTTCAGTGTAGCGTCGTTCCAAGACAACTAGACGATCGAAGAATCATCGTTCTCGTTGTTGATGGAACTCAATCGCAATTATGAAACTTTGAGAACTCGAAACCACCGAAACAATTGTTGTGTCGGTCGTCGTCATGCAGTTGATTAACTACCGTACATTATTCATGATTGCATTTCTTCGCAAGACCGAATCGACCACCGTTGTCATAGGCGGGTGGGGGTATTTTACGGCCCGCGGCCGGCGGCCCGCGGCCCGGGTAATTTACGGCCCGCAGCCCGGCGGCCCGGGTATTTTGCGGCCCACAGTACTAAATAACGCAAAAATGACTTCATTTAGCTAGAATCTTCCAATGACCGCACTCAATTGTCGTGACACTTAGCGCCAAACATGGTGGAAACAGATTGTACGCAACACACAAGGCTCTGTCATGAATGTAACACATTTCTAGTTGACTGTCGACTTCTGCGCTGATAATTTTGTTTGGTGGTTGATGATGGAAAACACAACTTCGTTTTGCTAGTATAAATCGGGACCGAATCGCTGCAGGCGAAAAATTCTTACTTTTTAGGCATCTTAGTACAAAATTCGGGTAAAATCTGGCATTGCAAGGCGCTCGACAATGCGAACTCAGTTTCCAAGTACCTAGTTCTGCAGGTGAAAATTGGGCCACTTCTGGTGAGTTTGGCAATTGTCTTTTGTCAACGCACAAAACTGTACAAAAATTTTTTGCCCAGACAAAAATTTAGTGATTTTTGGACCATAGCATACAAATTAGACTAAAATTCGCGTGAAGTCAAGCAGTTTCTTCTCGTCACGCGGGCTAAATGTGGAGGTAGGGGACAGTTTGACAGATTCTACCTGCCTTGCCACGATCCGGTGGGCCGCTGCTGAATTCAAGTAAGTAAGCTTCGTTCCGCATGATTCACTGCTGTGGGCCGCAAAATACCCGGGCCGCCGGGCCGCGGACCGTAAATTACCCGGGCCGCGGGCCGCCGGCCGCGGGCCGTAAAATACCCCCACCCGTCATAGGCTTCATTTCAAAAGTTTGAATACTAAGGTCACTCATAGGCTTCACTTCAAAAGTTTGAATACTAAGGTCACTGCAAACAACATTCGTTGTCATAGGCCTCACTTCAAAAGTTTGAATACTACGGTCACTGCAAATCAACAGCCCTTGTCATAGGCTTCACTTCAAAAGTTTGAATGCCACGGTCACTGCTCAACAGTCGTTGTCATAGGCTGTTCACTTCAAAAGTTTGAATGCCACGGTCACTGCTCAACAGTCCTTGTCATAGGCTGTTCACTTCAAAAGTTTGAATGCCACGGTCACTGCTCAACAGCCCTTGTCATAGGCTTCACTTCAAAAGTTTGAATGCCACCGTCACTGCTCAACAGTCGTTGTCATAGGCTGTTCACTTCAAAAGTTTGAATGGCACGGTCACTGCTCAACAGTGGTTGTCATAGGCTTCACTTCAAAAGTTTGAATGCAATGGCAGCTGCAGTTCCGATTAGTTGTTACCCTACTCAATTCCTACCCCAGAAGCGTTACTGCGGCCCAATAATGTTTACGAAGGTTACACATACAGCAGGTGAGATACGCTTGGAGATGAACTTCAGCCACTGCGGAAAGAGCGAAAATCACTCCATACGCGCATTTCTGCTGATCTGGCATCAACCCCACCCACACAATAGGATGTCCTTGGAGACGACCTTCCTTCCTACCCGGCAGTTATCCCGTTCGTCTTTGCTGCGCACTCGGCCGCTTGGGCGATCACTCAACCACAGGAGCTAACTACACAGGTCATCTCGTATTGCTTCACGACGGCCTTCTCAACAAAACACATTGCGTCCAAGGTCGAGGTCGAGAGACGAAGGCACGTACTGTATACGGCATCTAGCTACGCAACGACGATAGACTAACAAAAGACAAGGAACTACGGAAGCTGTGGTGCCATCAGACCTATTACATCACCGTCGGGTGTTTTGGAATGCTGCGTAAGAGAC
>JASAMZ010013781.1:0-31611 GCA_030248115.1 Linhomoeus sp. GSCO2_2 | reverse complement strand
AAGGTCTGGGAACCCGTTCTGTAACCCTGTTGGGCTACCGAAAGTGGTGTAGGAACCCCCATGCTCTTGTGCTGCGTTTCTACTGTGTCCCGAACTATCGTTTGTGCGCTTACCCATTATTGCTCCAAAAGCAGGGTAACGGGCAAAAGAAGTCCACCGCAGTAGATAGTGGCAATCTACTCTCCCAGCTACGGAATCCGACCAACGAGAGGATTACGGCTTCCGTCACGAGAGAGAAGTCTTAGTAGACCGAGTAATCGGCTCTGAACCTTCATCTTTGTTGTTGAACGGAGTGTTGTCAGTCGACGAACGGATGTGAGGAGACGGGGTGGTGAATTCAGATCTGCAGCTACTCGCGTGGGTGGCCGACCCCGCTAGGTAATCGGAGGCGAGGTTAGGGTAAAGGCAGCCCTCTCCGTCGAGTTACGGCAGGTAGCGGCTTTGCAAATGTTCTAAGCAATGAACTTGGTATCAGTTATGACAATGCCACAAATTCTCTAAATGTTGAGGATAACCAAACATATAAATCAGCAAATGAAACACCGCAAGACCTACTTAATAGACACAAACAGGTTATGGAGTCTTATGGTACCAAACTGAAAACTGCCAATGAATATTTGCCAAAAATACATATAATACCAAAAATGCACAAAACACCATATGGCTATAGATTCATAGGATCAGCAAAGCAAACCAGTTTACAGGAAGTTACAGCCACCTTACACAAAATACTAAGTCTCTTCAGAACACATCTGAAGAATTATGTAATGTGACAGAAAACAGAACTGGCAAAACACTGTTTTGGTCAACAAACAGTAGCCTAGAATTCTTGAATTCAGTAAAAAATAAAACAAAAAGTATATCAGCAAACTACCGTAAATACTCTAATAAGCCCCCGGGGGGGCTTATATTTTCAACCCCTCTCTAGGGGGGGGGGGGGGGGTACTATTGGAGGGGGGGGGCTTATTCGAGGGGGGGGGCTTAATATTTCGACCCCTCTTCCGGAGACCCAAGGTACACAAAATGTACGTATGCCATACAGAATATACCTTCCAGGCACTGAATATCCTTAACATAGCATGTACCAAGGGTATATTTATTACATATAGTAGTTGTAGTAGTACTATAGTACAGTATACATTTATACACCATGCCTTATAGTACACATACATGTACTATAGTACATAAGGTAGGGGGTACTATTGGAGGGGGGGGGGGGCTTATTTTTTAAACCTCCCTCTAGGGGGGGGGGGGGGGTACTATTGGAGGGGGGGCTTATTCGAGGGGGGGGGGGGGCTTATTAGAGTATTTACGGTATGTAGCCTCTTTTGATTTTACCAGTCTGTTTACAACCTTTGAACATGACGTTGTCAAGAAGGAGTTATACTACCTTATTAATTTTCTGTTTTAAAATGGTAACTATGAATATGTCGCTATTGGATATAAAGAAGCATTTTATACCAAGGAACAAGCTCCGGTATTAAAAACTTGAGTTTGTATTCTGACTGACATTGCAAAGAGTTGCGTTCTTTCTGCAGAGAGTGCGAGAGCTCATCGCCCGTATTGCTCCGCTTTACGAGCGCAGCCTCCGCAAGAGGGTATTGCTTAGCAATATTGATATCGCCCGGGATTTGGTTTTTAGAGCGAGAAATCCCTCTTTCGAGCAACGCTTTTAAAAAAGTGACAAAAACTTGTCAAAGTTTTGACAAACGTTTTGACAAACATATGACAGAGCACAAAAGAAGGCACTATGAGCAATCAAGCCGTGTCGTACTTCTTTCTGTCCATGGAGCAAAACGAAGTTTATTTTACTTATCGCGTGTAGTACGTAGCGAGCCTTGGAATGACGTGCCGAGTGCCGCTCTAATCGCAACATGAGCAATTCAGAAAGTTCCAGAGTAAAACTCAAAATTATCGTTTCTGTGATGCGTGTTTTAGTCAATTACTAAATGTTTGCTGACATATGAAAGAGCACGCCGAGAGCTTAAAATTGACGTGTCGATTGCCGCTCTACGACGTAACACGAGCAAGTTAGAACCGTTTTGTGCTTTTGCACCTTCTGGTTACTGTAACTCACGAAATTCAAATTTTTAAGTTTCGTAAATAATCCGTGGGTCGTGAGCTATCCACTGAGCTCGAGATCGTCTCTCTACGACGCAAATTGAGCGAGTTAGAGCGATTTTAGTGTTCGAATCTCGAGAATGGCGTTTCCCGTGGTGCGTGTTTGCGTAATGTTAAAAATTGTTGCTGCCGCATGAAAGAATACGTCGAGAGCTTTCACCTGACGTGTCGATCGCCGCTCTACGACGCAAGACGAGCGAGTTAGAGCCGTTTTGCGTTTTCGGACCTTTGGGTTACTGTAACTCGCGAAATTCAAACTTTGAGTTGCGACCAATGGGAGAACAAATGATCAATGGTCGAGAGCTATTCAAGGTGCTCAAGATCACCTCTCTGCGACGCAAGACAGACGAGTTAGCTCCGTTTTGCGTTTTTAACCTTCGGGTTACTGTAACTCGCGAAATTCAAATTTTTGAGTTTTGACCAATGGGAGAACAAATGATCAGCGAGTCGAGAGCTATCCACTGACCTCGAGATTGTCTCTCTAGACGCACTCGACGCAAGTCGAGCGAGTTAGAACGATTTTAGCGTCAAAATGTTGCGAATGGCGTTTTCCGCGGTGCGTGTTTGCGTAATTGAAAGAACTTTTGCAGTCGCATGAAAGAACGCGTCGAGCGCTTTCACCTGACGTGTCGATTGCCGCTCTGCGACGTAAGACGAACGAGTTAGAGCCGTTTTGCGTTTTGACCTTCGGGCTACTGTAGCGCGCGCAATTCAAACTTTTGAATGTCGATTTTTCGAGGCACATTACCAGTAGGTCGAGACCTATCCGTAGAGCCCGAGATCGTCTCTCTACGACTTTCCAACGCCGAGATCTGAGAGCGTGACGGACGCACGCACGCACGCACGCCGAGCTCTCCTAGGGTGTCGCCCGGCTGAGGCCGGGCGAAAACAAGCTGTGTGTGTAAAAAGTTCAACCTATGCTTTGTGTCTGTCAAATTTTGGTGAACAGTATAGTAAACTTTGTACACATCGTTAGCCGCATCTGGAGAAAGTGTCTTGAGAATGTGAACCTTAATGCCCAAGTGCAGCTGTCCCCACGATACGGTTGTCTGTACAGCTGATCTGAAGCTCAGTGATATCGCCGCGTTCGCTATATGTTATCGGAATGATACGACGCCGTTTATCTGATGTTTCCAACCTGTGTGAGAACGGCACATCCCACAAAAAAACTTGCCAAAAGTTTGGTGCGAGCGAATTCCTGTGTTTGGCATACGACGTTTCTGTTTCTGAGTGCACATCCATCAATAAACAGCTGTTCTGGCTATCAGACGAAAATGTCGATTTTGCCATTTTCTTAAAATTTAATCCTAAATATCTCAAAATTGGAATGTATTAGAACTGTAAAACTATGTCACAAATTCTTATTGGCATGCAGCCTTACCATTTCTGCGTTCAAATTAGGCAAACAGCAACGTTCCATTTTTGTCAATTTATGGAATTTTGAAAAATAATCACGTAATTCTATTGAATTCCATATTTGCAAAAAAATTCTCTTGCGTTACAAATTATCCTCAGTCTATACCCTTTCCATTTCTGAAAAAATTGCGCCGCAATATCATCAAGTGAAAAAGTCGATTTTCGACATTTCATATTTTGATTGAAAATATCTCGAAATTGCAATTTTTAAAAACTGCAAAACTATGTCACAAATTCTTATTGGCATACGACCTTTCCATTTCTGCATTCACACTTCTCAATAAATGACGTTGTATTTTAGTCAATTTATGCAATTTTGACAAATAATCGCGTATTTCTATTAAATTCCACATTTGCAAAAATTTCTTTTGTCTTACAAATTATCCGCGGTCCATGCTTCTTCCATTTCTGAAGAAATTTTGCGGCTAGCGCATCAGACGAAAAAGTCGATTTTTGACATTTTCGAATTTTAATTGCGAATATCTCGAAAATGCGAAATTAGCAACAGAAACGGACATCGGATCCGTACTCAGCGACATCGACTCTACTTGACCACATATGTCGCTTACTTTACTTCGGTGCGACGGAAACACACACACACAGACACACAGACAGACATTGTCATCCGTATATATACACCTCGCCGCGCTGAGGCGCGGCGAAAAAACCAAATTTTCTTTCTTTTACTAAAACTGGTATCAAAGAACTGGTTGACTTGGTTCTCAAAAAATTGTCTGCCACACATAGCCACTACATCTTTAAACAGACAAAAGGAATTCCAATGGGTTCAAGTTGTTCTCCAATGTTGGCAGGTCTAACTTTATCAGCCATCGAGCATACCGTAAAGTGCCGAATAGTTTCGGGCGAAACTATTTTTTCAATGTGTCTCCAAGGGGCGAAACTAATTGGAGACACGAAACTATTTGGAGACCCGAAACTAATATTTCAACCCCTCATTCACTGAGAAAGTGCAGTAGGAATGCCAAAGAGAACTACAATACCAAGAGAAAATACCACCTAAAACCTAGACAAATGCAAAGTTTCTGTTGGATAAGCTTGATTTGCTGTTGCCTACGTGAAATAGCATGATAACTGAGCTATTTCCACACCTCAGCAACGCTTCACATGCAAAGCGACAGTTTTGTGGGGAAACTATTTGGAGACCCGAAACTATTAAATCAATGTGCCTCTCAGGGACGAAACTAATTGGAGACACGAAACTATTAGGAGAGCGAAACTAATCGGCATTTTACGGTAGATATTTCACATGCAGTAGAAATAGCCACAAACTATATAAGACACATCATACTTGCTGCAAGGTACATTGACGACCTGGTAGTCTTTGCAACAGAACCATATGACTTCACTGCTCTATTCACTGACATGTACCCAGCTTGTTTAACTTTTAAACAAGCTGTTTTAAAAAGTTGAGTTGTTTTATTAATACAGAGTGGTTTGTGAGTGTTTTAAAGTGGAAGAGTAAAAGAGTGGATACTTTTGTAAAGTATTTCGAAGCCTTTCCGATATGACGCGCGCCCGCCCGGAGTCCACCATTCATGCGCTACTTCTGACACGCTCCTTTCTGAGGCATTCTTGCAGGGCAACATTGGGATCGCCCGGGATTATTTTTTTGAGCAAGACACACGCATTTCAGAGCGGTTGTTGCAGGGCAACATTGGAATCACCCGGGATTAATTTTTTTAGCAGACAAAGTTGTTCGTAAGACAAAGGTTTAAAAAAACAAAAGTATTTCTTTAGGAATGAGTGTTCAACAACTGCCTCAACGTAAGCTTTCAAACGGTCGAACGAATGCCGCTCTACAACGTAAGAAGAGCGAGTTAGGGCCGATTTGCTGTTTGAACCTTAGGGTTACTGTAGATCGCGATATTCAAACTTATGAGTTTCGACCAATAGAAGAACAAATGATCAGTGAGTCAAGAGCTATCCAGCAACTCAAGACCGTCTCTCTACGACGCACGCTGAGCGAGTTAGAGCGATTTCTATGCTAAAAACGCAAGAATGTCGCTTTTCGTGGTGCGTGTTTGCGTAATTACAAAATTTTTACGCCAAGTGAAAGAGCACGTCGAGACCTTTTAGTTGACCTATCCCACGCCGCTCTACGACGTAAGACGAGCGTGTTAGAGCCATTTTGCGTTTTGGACCTCCTGGTTACTGTAGCGCGCGCAATTCAATCTTTTGAATTTCGTCTTCTCTTAACGGAATTATCAGTGTGCCGAAACCTATTCAATGAACTCAAGATCGTCTCTCTATGACGTAAGACGAGCGAGTTAGATAAGTTTTGCGTTTTAAACCTTTGGGTTACTGTAGCTCCCGAAATTCAAACTTTTGAGTTTCGACCAATACAAGAACAAATGATCAGTGAGTCGAGAGCTATCCAACCAACCCAAGGTCGTCTCAGTACGACGCACGCTGAGCGAGGTAGAGCGATTTTTGCGTTAAAAACGCGAGAATGTCGCTTTTCGTGTTGCGTGTTTGCGTAATTAAGAAACTTTTTTATGCCAAGCGAAAGCGCACGTCGAGACCTTTCAGTTGACCTATCGCACGCCGCTCTACGACGTAAGACGAGCGAGTAATAGCCGTTTTCAGTTTGAACCTTCGGGTTACTGTAGCGCGCGCAATTCAAACTTTTGAATTTCGAAGTCTCTTAGCGACATTACCAGTAAGGCGAGAGCTATCCATAAAGCCCAAGATCGCCTTCCTACGACTTACCAACGCCGAGATATGAGAGCGTTACGAACGAACGGACGGACGGACGAACGCACGATAAGCTCTCGTAGGGGTTCGCCCGGCTGAGGCCGGGCGAAAAACAAGCTGTGTGTGTAAAAAGTTCAACCTATATTTTGTGTCTGCCAAATTTTGGTGAACAGCATAGTGAACTTTGCACACATCGTTAATTGCATCTGGGGAAAGTGTCTTGAGAATGTGTACCTTAATGCCAAGTGCAGCTATCCCCACGATACGGTTGTCTGTACAGCTGATCTGAAGCTCAGTGATATCGCCGCGTTCGCTATATGTTATAGGCATGATACGACGCCGTTTATCTGATGTTTCGTATCTGTGTGAAAACGTCACATCCAACAAAAAAGTTTGGTGCGAGCGAATTCCTGTGTTCAGCGTACGCATTTCTGTTTCCGAGTGCACATTCATCAATAAACAGCTGTTCTGGTCATCAGACGAAAATCTCGATTTTGACATTTTTTTTAATTTTAATTCTAAATATTTCGAAATTGGAATTTATTAAAACTGTAAGTAAAACTATGTCACAAATTCTTACTGGCATACGGCCTTACCTTACCATTTCTGGGTTCAAATTCGTCAAAAAAACGACGTTCTATTTGTTGATTGATGGAATTTTGAAAAATAATCACGTATTTCTATTAAATTCCATATTTGCAAAAAAATTCTCTTGCGTTACAAATTATCCGCAGTCTATACTCTTTCCATTTCTGAAGAAATTTCGCCGCTATATCATCAGATGAAAAAGTCGATTTTTGACATTTCCATATTTTGATTGAAAATATCTCGAAATTGCAATTTTTAAAAACTGCAGAACTGTGTCACAAATCCTTATTGGCATACGACCTTTCCATTTCTGCATTTACATTCGTCAATAAACGACGTTGTATTTTAGTCAATTAATGCAATTTTGACAAATAATCGCGTATTTCTATTAAATTCCACATTTGCAAAAAATTTCTTTTGTGTTACAAATTATCCACGGTCCATGCTCCTTCCATTTCTGGAGAAATTTCGCGGCTAGCGCATCAGACGAAAAGGTCGATTTTCGACATTTTCGAATTTTAATTGCGAATATCTCGAAAATGCGAAATTAGCAACAGAAACGGACATCGGATCCGTACTCAGCGACATCGACTCTACTTGACCACATATGCCACATATCTAACTTCGGTGCGACGGAAACACAGACAGACAGACAGACAGACACACACACACACACACACATTGTCATCCGTATATATACACCTCGCCGCGCTGAGGCGCGGCGAAAAAACAATCAAAATGACAACTACTGTACATACCTAGATTTAAACATCACCCTCTCCCCACTACTCATTAGCCTTTATGGCAAAACTGATGATTTCCCTTTTACAGTGCAAAAATTTTTGTTTGCTGACTCAAATGTTCATAGTAGTTTAGGAACTCGTGTATATTTTGCACAGTTAATTAGAATAGCTAGAATATGTGATAAATCGGCTAATTTCCTGAACAGATGCTCAAATTAGACAAAAACATTTCTAAACCATGGCTTTCAGAAAACTACTTTGGTTAGAACTTTTCTTTCATTCAGTAGATCAAACATGCTACTTTTAGCTAAATACAACATCTGCAACATTCATCATATAAACCAAATTATAACTCAATTACTAAAATGATCTTCATATAAACAAAATAAATTTAGATTTAGATTGTTATCTCGATTCTCTACGTTTATCTTCGCCAATTATTTGATACGCACGTTCTAAAGCTACCCACGCTACCCCCTACTGTCGCTGCTCATCTGGTTTGTGTCTTTACTTGCGTTCCTCCGGCTCCAACCTAGACCATTCATTCATTCCAGCGACGTTTGCTGGGCGCCTACTTGCCTGAGTGTGTCGTGTACATTGCATATCGCGGTCGTTGCTCTGATATCCTAAACCCTCTTTGGTTGCTCGCGTCCCCGTAGATTCGCGCCGCTCTGGGTTCCCAACTGAAGAGGCGTGGCCCAGAGCTATGGTAATTGGTGATCGTGTCTTGAGATTACACGCCGAAACACGGCACCAAAAGTTTTGCTTTAGTTCCAGTAATTGCTTTTGTTGAAACGCGGCTTGTATGTGACATTGCGATTGACGTCAAAGCCTGAGATATGCCTGCGCTTTTATCGTGCGTTTGTGTTCTCTTTCCCTTTTCGCTCTATTGTATCGCGCTATATCAATACACTTCACAAGTTGTTTCAATAATTCCGTGCTCTGCTGGGTGTTGTCCACCTGAGGTAAGGCGAAAAAATCCTGCAAGCTGCTGCCATTCTAATTCCGATCAATTCCACAGCTGTTTATCATAGCCGCCTGTCGCCATCAGTCTACAAAAGAGACAATCCGCCATCGTCGAGTTCATTAGTAATTCACCCCTTTTGCGGACCCCGTCTGTCTCTTTCCACGTCAGTACTTTTCTAGCGCACTTCAAAGCACACTGGTTGCGAACTATGACTGTTGGCTTGTTGTTTGTTGTTTTGCTGGCGTCAATTACAAAAGGCGGCACTGGAGAGCCAAACCCGCCTTCGGTGACGAATCAGATCAACATGCCGTGCAATCAGGCTAACGCGCCCTGCGACCCCAACTATCGGCCCATCAAGAACCTGGCAGGCGCCCTCTGCGGCTACGACCTGACGAAGGGCAACCCTCTGGTGAAGGGAAAGGATCCGGGCTGGAAACGTCAGATCTTCAAGGGGCGGGAGTACAAGGAAGAGAAGATCTTCGTGCCGTCCCAGGTCGAGGTCTTCCTGAGTGAGGTTTGCCGCATGGACTCGGATGTGACGACGATCACGACGGTGGAGGGCTGGAGAGACGCCACCAAGCGCCTGTTCTCTGAGCACAGGTCGATGGCTGTCGGCGGCCAGTACGAGGGAGAGGCGAAGCTCTTCGCCGAGGGAGAGCATCACGGCGGCGTCAAGATAAAGGCAGTGTTAGACTTTGGCGCCAAACTCAAGTATGGAGGCCACCTGGGCGTCAAGATGAAGGTGGACCCAATGGAGGAGAGAGCCATCGAGTGGGACAAGGACAGTCAGAAGACAGAGGAATTAATCGTGAGCAAACGTGGCGCCATCGCCTGGACACACGTCACTTGCTGGACAACGACGGTGAGCTTGAACAAGTACAGTCTGCCACCCTTCTCTGACAACTTCAAAGAGACCCTCCGAGGAGTGGCCAAGTCGGTGGGGAAGGGCAAAAGAGCCGAGAGGGAGGCATTCAGGGACTTTGTCCAGTTATTCGGTACCCACTACAGCAAGAAGACAGAGCTGGGAGCTCGACTGCTGATGGAGACACGCTTCACCAAGACCGACAGAGAGAGGGTGAATGAGATACAGGCAAAGAAATGCGTCGTTGAAGAAGACGTCAGGCGACGCTTTCCCATGCTTCCGATAGTGCGAGAGGATCAGAAGCTAGGGGAGACCAACTGCTCGGAAATTGACAGTCGTCTGTCGAATATGGATGGCTACGACATCGAGCGTGTCAAGATCACGTCTTACGGCTCTCGGCCGCCGCTCAACGGCGATGCTGCCGCATGGGCGCGTCAGGATTTCAGGCCCGTCGTCATCAAGTCCAAGCTCTCGCCTCTGTTCAACCTCATGACCGAGGCCGTCCTGAAGGAGATCCTCGCCAATGGCACCAACATCACCGCCGTCCGCCGCTGGCTCGTCCGAGGCTACCTCAGTCTGTGCGACGACCGGGAGCACTACGGGATCGACTGCTACAAGCTGGTAGGCGGTTGCGGCCTCAACGACACCTGCGCCTGGAACGAGCGCTGCGAGGCTCGAGTTATCAACGGGGACTCACTTGCCATGGAGTGCCTGCCCATTAATTCTGAAGTCATCGTCTTGGCAGAATTCACGCCCAGAGTGGACCCTGAGCACATGGTGCAAAAAACTACGGACTTGCTCCTCTTTGACGTTCGCAAGCACACTATTGGCCCAACGAGCATTCACAACAAGTTGACCTCTTCCAATCAACATATCGTTACTTTTTTGACGATTGGCACCAGACGAAGGGATCTCGTCATCATAGCAGAGGAACAGTTTGGAGGCCTAGTCTACTTCATAAACAAGAACAACAAGCAGTTCACTGCCAGCGCCAGGATTCCGCGCGGACTTTTTCCAGCCGATTGGAAGTTTGACGCAAACAATCCTACGTCAGTCGAAGGACGTCTGATGTTTGGAGAACTCGTTGGTATGCTCCGCATCCATTTACAGTTGACTGTATGTAGCAGGCAATGTTCGATATCAGACAATCGCCATATAGACGGCTATAGCAATGTCGTGGCCACAGTCTACTTTCTTATGTAACATCAGTTTCAGACAGATGACTACTAAATGGGGTTTTGGAACTGAGATCAAAGGGTGTGAGTTACTAGTATGATCTCAGTCCCCCTTCCTCCTCTGCGTGGACAGAGCGCCCTTCTATGTTAGCTTTGGTGGCAACTTTATCTTCAAAGATGGTCACTGCCTGTTCTTTCTGGCATAACGGTATGCTGCTCGAGCTGACGGGCATTGCCTGCCGCGTCGAGTAATGGCGGTCTAGATGGCGATTGCCTAAAGACTGCAATCGCGTCCTGTAAAAGTGGGGCTCCCAGAGAGTCCGGTTGACAGTGACTGACTGGCAGACACTGATTCTGTTGACCGCCTTTGTTTGACTTAGCTTTCGAAAGTGACGCAGGTTGATTTGTGCAGAAGCATCAGAAGCGTGGCAGTTGCTATGCCCTTAACAGCGCAAGCCTTGGTCGCAAACCGTCACGCACGCTTTGCCGTGGTGTTGACAGTCGTGGAGCTTTCTCAAAGGGAGCATCGCCTGAATTTCAGGGGACGTGTACTACTGCTGCCTTATCAACTGGTGCGATCGCAATGGCTGTGGAAGGACGGCTTGCTTCACACTGGACGTCAACCAGCTGAGGAGTGGCAGGAGTTGGTCGAACCAAATGGCTGATCCCGACTACCGCTATACAGAAGGCCACCGAAACGCCAAGCACCACGCGGCCGCTTCAGACGAGGACATTTTCGTGTTCAGCTCCGTGTTCGACGACAACTTCGACGGTGACAGGCACCACACTACTACTGCGGTTGACAGTGGGCACGCGTGGCGCTATCGCCTGCGTCGCAACAGCTGGGAGCGAATTCCGCACCTCCGCTACCCGCCGAGACACCCCACCGCCACCTTTTCACCCTACGAAGAATGGACAGAGGAGAAGAGGACTGGATTGCAGGACCTGTACGCTTTCGCCGTCGCATTCTACAATGGGTCGATCGTCGCTTGCGGTGGCAAGGCGTACGCGAGGGACGTCCCAGCGGAGAAAGAAAAGGTCGCCAAGAGTCACGTCCTAAGCAGATGCTGGTCCTTCCACGTCCCAGCTGGAAAAGGGGCCGGCAGCCTCGAGAAGGAGCGATGGTTTGAGTTCCCGAGTATGACGACCGGTAGAAGCGGCTTCCAACTGGTCGTCGCTAACAGCGAGCTCGTCGCCGTCGGAGGAAGCCTTTCTTCGCCAGAGAGTGCTGTGGAGCGATTCGACCTGAAAAAGTACCGTTGGGGGAAGGAAAGGGTGGAGCTGACAGGCGGCGCGAGCATGAGTAGAAAGGCGGCGGCCATAGCCGTTCCAAGAGACCTGATGTTCCCATAGAAGTCGGCTGATGAACGCGGTGATAATGAGCGTCGTAAGGGCACGCTTTTGGTGAACCTAGAAACGCAATTTGCTTTGGTCGTAACGAACTGCACTGGAGAGGAGACTACGATCTGAGGGACAGGCTAGAGTGTGTGTGTGTGTGAGTATCAACGAATGGGTGACCAACTACACGAATACATCGTCACGGCTCAATAGTGCGTGATAGGCGACAACAAGTGATTAACCCGTTGAGAATTTACCATAAGTGACTGCATAATCTGTGTCCGTGGTGGCGGTGACTCACTGCAGCAGAGCGCGCTTTCACATCATGGCACACTGTTTACAGCGGCGCTTGTTTATCGTGCCGGGCTTTCATTACAGAAGTCCGCGCGGATCGGCCTGTAGCGAGTTGCAAGTGGGGCACTTTCACACAGCAGGGTAGGCGCAGCCAGTAGGTCGGCCAGTCGACAAGCGTACAGTAGCTACCAACTACATAATTGGCGAAATGGCTTCAATCAAACTCTCTGCATTGCTGATGTCGTTATTTCAAATATTTCACAGCTCTGTAGGCGCACAGTGGTGCGTTGAAGACAGTGGGCAGAGGCTAGGACACATTGTAGAAAGCTTCGAGAGTAACACGGGAGCTATCACGCCAGATGACAATGCAGAACTGAGGATCGTTAAAGAAGTGGCGATTTCAGCCATCCACTCCACTCTGTTTGGAGTAGACAGCGCCTGCAAAATCGGTGAGGTTTAGGGTGGGTTGTACATATTATTTGAAATGATTTCTATGTACATTACTGATGTACATACATGTACTCTCGACGACGGAGTCAGTGCCTAGACAGAAAGAACCAAATCAACCAACAACTGGGAGGGGGGGGGGGGGGGGGGGCAAAGGTGTAAGTACGCTTGTTGCGCCCTGATACGAGATACATTCACTGCCAGATATGTACCAGTACCAGTACATACTTCTAGCCAAGTCTTCATTTGCACACGTCTTCACTACCGTGTCGTCATCGCTCAGACTATCAAAATGCCACCTACGGCGCGACGCCCGAGCTACGCGACGTCGGGTCGGCCATCGACCACTTTCGATCCGTTAGTCGGCGCACCGTCGTCGAGCTGCGACCTGTTCTATTGGCTGCGTTGGACGACGTGACTCATCTTCTGAGCGTGGTGGGGGTCCGATTGTTTTTCGCTTACCGTAAATCCTCCAATAAGCGCCCTGGGCGCATATTTTCAACCTACCGCTAGGAGGGGCGCTTATTGGAGAGGGGGGGGGGGGGCTTATTCGAGGGGGGCTTATTAACCCAACCCCTCGGGAGCGGCAAAATTTCACCAAAATTCCCCGTTGTTGTCACATTTTTGCGAACATCTGCAAAAAGATTTTAAATGGAAACTGCATAGCTTTTGATCAGAATACCTGCAAGTAGTAGTTGTGCTGTCACGGGTAGCCCAATCTTTGTGTTAGGAATGGTCACAGAGCACATATAGTAGTGCTAGTACTACTGGTACTTACAAAAGGTGGGCGCTTATTGGAGGGGGGAGGGGGGGGGGCGTTTATTTTCTCAACCTTCCTCTAGAAGGGGCGCATATTCGAGAGGGGCGCTTATTGGAGGATTCACGGTATTTCGTTTCCGTTTATTCGTGCGTGTTTTACCTGCCGGAACATAAGGAGAAAGAACGTCGTGACGTGAGCTTTCAAACGACGTGTCGATTGTCACCCTATGACGCAAGACGAGCGATCCAGAGCCATGCTAGTGCAATAAGATCTCAAGCATGTCTACTTTCATTGTGGATGTTTTACGACTGGAAAAATTTTGAAATCACATAAAAGATCGCGTCATTAGCTTCTGAGCACACTGTCAGTCTATGGTATGTCACATTGAACCTTTGGGGTGTCAAGAAAAACTCCAGCAAAAGAGCGCCAGTAACAGCGCCGAACACAGCAGAGGGCCAACTAAACAGAATCCATTTGTTCTGTCACTCAACCGGTAAAGCAAAGCTTGTAATTTGTGGATTTTGACATGTCTCATTCCGCTTCAGGTTTCGTGCGACGGGGTCAACCCATCTTTCAACACGTCGCAAGCCGACACCAAAGCAGCGATTCTCAATCGACTAAACGGACGGTCAAAGGCGATCGAAGGCCTGAAGACTAATCAAGAGAAAGCGTTCGAAAGACTTCAAAGCACCTTGCAAATGGACGAATCGCTGGACTTCCAAATGGCCGTCGAAATGAAGAACCACACGAAAGATGACGATTTCTCGCAATCGTTATTTGAAAGCGTTGAAAAGGAGGAGGGCCTAATCGTGCAGCTCCAGGCCGACCTGCCGAGAGCGAGAGAGTTTTTCGACTTTGTATTTGAAGAATTCGATTGCTCGACAGATATTGGGGAATTCAGTGAGCAAATTGAACAACTGCAGTTGCATACAGGTACTAATTGGTTTGAAGGCTGAATTTCCTTTCTTCTCGTTCGTCCTACATAAGGTTTTAATTCCTTAGATCTACATATGGCATCAGAAAAGCTGAGAATGTTCTAGCTAAATTCGCAGCATTCAACCACTATTGCAACTAGTTTCGAATAAGTAGAATTTGGGCATGCCTACAACGCATAGCTACAGTACTGTGTAGTGCATTAGCGGTCATCGGCGCTTCTTTCGTCATAAATCACAGGTCTGCATTCAGATGACAATCAGTGGCGCCTCAGTCACTTTCACGCGGCCAAGGCTGACGCTCTCAAAGCCGTCAAATGTCTCGAGCGTTCTACCTTATTCGGAGAGATTTACTCGCGTCTCGGTGAATTTGCCGACAAGCGGGGAAACGAAACGCTCGAAGCGAAGTACAAAAACTACCTTGGCATAGATGGGGGATTGTCGACAAGACTGAAAGAGTGGCAACGTGCCATGAATCGCCACAAGCTCGAAATTGGAAGTTTACAGCCCTGTGATACGCGTACTGAGGTGAGAACTCTGATAAGTTTCACTTTTGACAAATGCCTAAAGTTGTGCATTCTATCTTCAGAAGGAGCTTCTCGGCATCGGGTTCGGCATGGGACTGCTAGTTGCGCTTTCTGTATGCGTCCTTGCGTGTTGCGCCTGTTGCGTGATTACCAGACGGTTACAGAAGCGCAGGCGGAGAGTACCCATGCTTGAAATGGAGACGATTATGCGCCAGCCGATTTCTTATCAGATGGGGCGAGCGCCATATTGACTGTTTGATACTGTAGCTTTGTGATTTGTTGTGTAGCTTGTCGTGTGATCTTCACTTGTGATTTTGTCAATTTTAAAATATGTCATTGTATCGCGTATGCACGTCACCATCTAGCCTCGGCCTGGTATCACTATTTGACAGTGTTGTGTGGTGTTACTGTAGCTTTCTGCTGTAGTACGGTATTGGCAATGAAAGGCTTAAAGGCTGGCTTTTCCTGTGCCAACGTTTGCTTACAGGTACCTAAATCCATGATGCCACATGAATGTGCAACTCTTCCAACAAACAGCGAATACTGTAAACACAAGTTGCATAATTCCACATTGTTGTGGGCTATGCCACAGCAATGTTCCCACCATTATACCACTTTCTATCTTTTCACAATCAACTTGCGTCAGTCGGTACAGGCTCGGTTCAGTACGCAACAGGAAGCGACAAAGGTGGCGCAAGCGCGCGTAAAGATCTACACTACATTACACAGCGTGTGTGCGACTGCGCGAGTATTTTGGTTAGGTAACAACACACCGAAAACGAGGCTGCGTTACACAAAAGCGGTGCTTGAGACAACGTGCTGCTAACTCAGGCGGAAAGATGAGGGCGGCGATTGTAGTGCTGAGCTTTGCGGTTGGATTTTGTAGGATTGCAGCGATCGATGACCGTGAGTTCTGAAAGCTACCCGTGTCTTGTGTGTTTCAAAATCTAAGTCGTTGATGTACTTCATACAATGCTTTGTATAGCTTTTAACGGTGGAGATTAATTCTTCAGCAGTTTCAATACGACTTCTGGAGCAGTTTTGCTCTTCAAAAGGGTTCGCTTTCAATCCGTACGACGTGCGATGTTATGGGGTGGTAGACGGACCGTCGAGTTGGGAAGCTGCTTGGTGGGCGTGTCAGAACGTAAGTGAATGATAAAGCGAACAGAATGGAATCGGTATACTAATCAATTTAGCAATTTCTCGTGCGGAATTGGATATGTCAGGATGAATTATGATTGGATTGAAGAGAGAGCCGAATATGGCATAATGTACGGCATGCGAAGGAAATATCAAATAGAACAACAAATACTAAGCAGCAGAAAAGAATAATATGTTAATATATTATGTGGACTGTAATGAAATGCAAATTGGACAAAATGCACATAATAATCCAATAAACTCAGCAATGAAACTATAATACAACAAACCAATATTAAAATGTTCTAACCAATTTAGACCGAAGGTTTGCCCCCTGGCTTCGTTGGAGGTCTTGCAAGGGCAGACAGCCCAATGGCCGCCGTAAGATTAGCCCTTATGAAACCCGGTCAAACATACTGGATGGCAGGCAAGCAAAGGAGGAGCTTCGTGAGTTTGTACAGACCTTAGATTGGTAGTTTGTGAAGTGTTATTAAGGCTACAAAAAAAAGTGTGATAAATTCAGGGCGAATACTCTGACGCCAGTTTTCTGGATGGATGGTTTTGGATGACGACGCCTTTCACCACGAGCGGGCCTATGCACTACCTGGTGCCGCCAGGTAAATCAATTGTCAATTTAATTAATTAGCTTAATGGTTGTACTACGTGAGGTAATTGTGTATCATTGGACTAATACATGCGTGTATCTTTTAAGTACTTCTGTACTTTCTACACTTTACGTTTAACATGTTTTGCTTGAATGTTCAGCGCTTTCACTACTCAAGTTTTATTTCCATTTCAGGCTTTGGCCAGTGGATGCCGTTCAACCAGAAGAGTGAGGCCATAGAAGATTGTATGGCCTTCAAGAACTATGCAGGAGGAGTGCTTGCGTTGACGACTGAGAATTGCGACAATGCTTTGCCTCATTTCTGCGAGTACAGAAACAGAGGCGGGTGCAAGTTTTACAGGTTAGAAACAGAATTGACATGGTGGCAAAACGATTGTTCTTCAGACGACCCAAACCTGACGACGCGCACTTTGGTGGACGGAAGAGGGCAATTCGTGACTGATGGTAAGCTCTGGCACTTGGAATATTTAAGTTGACAGTCTAAGATTCGCCTTGAAGTTGCGGATTCACATCTCATGTGCCATGTCAGGCCACACTGAACCCATTGGGCATACCCTGCCCGTTCGCCCCACCGCTCCTCCGGGCACTAGGTTTCCCACTGGGTTACCCACAGACGTTCCCCACACCATTGGGACCCGGTTCCCCTTCACGCAGTTCACTAGACTGTCGACACCGTTCTTCCCCAATGGAGATCGATTTGAGCTTCTGACCAGCCCTCCTACGCCCTCGACACCCTTCACCTGCCCCTATGTTCCCGGTAAGAAGTAGTTCTGTAATCTACAAGTACTGCATTATTAGTTACATTGTACGTGACGCATCATTATTTGTTTGTCTAGCTAGACAGAGGTGTATTTGGACTGTTGATCAGTCCTCGAATCCTCTAAACGAAAGTCTGTTCCTTGTTCTCTTGGTAGACGGGAATTCCTGTAAACTACGGACACGGTATTACTCTGTGGATCTTGCCAATTCCAGAGCAGTTTCGCTGTGTGCTCGGTGGCAACTTCG
The DNA here is from genome assembly GCA_030248115.1 of Linhomoeus sp. GSCO2_2. Lineage (NCBI taxonomy): Eukaryota > Metazoa > Nematoda > Chromadorea > Monhysterida > Linhomoeidae > Linhomoeus > Linhomoeus sp. GSCO2_2. The sequence continues at coordinate 13,956 of JASAMZ010013781.1, read as the reverse complement.
TGATGGGAGTGGGAGAGGTGGCGGCTAACGGAGGCGCCACTGTTATCAGATGCGAACCGGTCAAGTTCGCCGGGGCGGTGTTACACGGTAATGCATAGTGATAATATTGTGAATGGTTGAACACTGTAACTGTGCCTCGAGAGGATCACTCGCGTTGTTGAACTGCAATTGATTCAAATTTCGTCATGACTTGCTTTGGCATATTGTTTAATTTAGCTAATTCAATTGTATTCATTTTGGCTTAAATTTGTTTATTAAGTGGATTTAATTAATTTATTTCTGACTTAAATCTAGAAAATCTATCTAGATTATTTAGCTTATTATTTAGACTACGTAAAACTACCTATTTAACTTATAGTCATTTGGTTTCATTAATTGTTTTTAATCTAATCATATTGTATTCCATACAATTGCGACTTAAAGCGTTTAATTTAAATCACTTCATGTAACTTATCTAACTGATTTGTATCTCGTTCTCATGTTATTTGTACGCTTTACGTCATCTTATAATGTACGGTATTCAGGTTGCGACATCGGTGAGGGCAAATTCGTCAAAGTCGGGGAGGACTACAAGGTCAACGGCTACGATCTCCGGTGCATCGTCAACGCCGACTATCCGGACGAGACGACGTTTATCGACTTGACACTGGACGAGCTTCCCGAAGCCGAAAGAGAGAAGGTCGTCTTTCCTTCGGTACCCGACCAGAGAGGATGCATTCCCTATCCTCGTAAGAAGATTACGTCGTCGTCGTCGTCGTCGTCGTCGTCGTCGTCGTCGTCGTCGTCGTCGTCGTCGTCGTCGTCGTCGTCGTCGTCGTCGTCGTCGTCGTCGTCGTCGTCGTCGTCGTCGTCGTCGTCGTCGTCGTCGTCGTCGTCGTCGTCGTCGTCGTCGTCGTCGTCGTCGTCGGATTTTGCCACTTCTCAGAAGTCGACTCTTGCGACACGGGCATCAAATTGGCAAAACTTGGCGACATTTGGAAGGTCGACAGTAGCGTCCTGCGCTGCGAGATGGTCGACTACGCCGATATCAGGCTTCACGGTGCAGTTTCGCCTATTCTACTAAATTCAATTAGAGATATAGAGGCCAATTTCGTTACTGTAACACCTCCCAGGCTGCCTCCTTCCCAACACCAACAACAGCGGCGAATTCGTGTTGTTGGGCCAGATCGCCCTCATCGATGGCAAGCTGCGCGAGTGCATGCGCGACCATCACGACCCGTTCATCACCAGGTTCGGGGAAATTGGCACCGGGCCAACCACCAGCACGACCACGACGACGACCACAACGGTGGCGACGACGACGACGACGACTGAGGAGACGGATGCGGCGGTCGTCACGCAGCCTATAGCAGAAACCACTACGACAAATGTAACGATGCCAACGACGACGGTCACGACGACGACGGAGGGACCAAAGAGTTGGTTGCAAAGGGATTTTAGGACGTTTTGCAGCTCCGATTTTGACGGAAACACGCTCTCACAGTTTGCGTCGACAACGCGGGAGTGACTCATCAGCCAGGCAGTCGAGCGTGGCGAGACGGAAATATGGAGTACCGATGCGTCATCGTCGACGGAGCCGCCAGGATCGCCGCGCATCGTGAGTGCAGCGCTTGGAGTGCTTATGAGATAGTGAATAGGTAAGTGGGAGCAGCAGCGGATTGCCGATAGGTCTAGGCCTATTGGCAACCACGTTTTCCCACGCTGCCACGCGTTCTGTATTGTGAAATGGGGGGAGAGGGGTAGGCACTGCGGGTTCTTTCTTGCATATACAAACACATTATCATCTATAAGCGTAGAGCGTCTACTTTTGGAAGCCTAAGACATGCAGCAATCTCCACTTGCAGGCTGCATCATGACGTACCCCAAGCGGTCTGGCACTGGTGAAGTGGAAATGCCCATCTTAGCGGGAGGAGTGAGACGCAATCACGAAGACCAGCAATTGTATTGGTGCAAGAGGGTGGACGATGTCGACGGAATCTACCCACTCTATGCCGTGGTTTTGTTCACCGGTGGGTCAAGAAATACCGTACAGTTGGAACGTCGAACCTAAAAAATTTCGAATTCGAATTTTCGAATTGCATGATTCTGTTTTGGCGATTGCTTCGGTTTGTTGTTTCACAAGCAAGATTAAACGTTGATTTGCTCAAATTTTATTAACGTACCTCCTTTCACTTCCAAATTAGCGTTACATTGCCATGCCACCGTTCTATGCCGATCCGCTGTTGTATAGGGGCATTGCTTGCCTTGCGTCACTGTGAGTCTTTGCTCACGTCCGTTTGACTGTAAGTACCGATTTGAACTGACTAATGTATGAGCTTCGAAGCATACATATTTCAGAACCCGACCTTTGCGACCGTGGCATAAACCGCAACTGGAAGGAGGGCGGCGTCTGGAAGAAGTGCACCTTCAGTCACGGCGACTACGTCGTCTGGGACGTTGGTGGGGTGATACTGTAATAGGTGAATTTGAAATTACACTCAAAATACCAAGGTTATGGTTGCAATTGTAGCTTGCGCCGCGGACATCCAAGGCGTGGAGAAGTACATTCTGCCGGGAACGACCTACACCTTTGGCGGACAGTCGTACAGATGCATCCAAACTGGCCGGAACAAGCTAGAACTGACGGTGTTGTGATGGAGAGTGACAATTGTTATAGTTCCTGTAATGAGATGTAGTGACGCTCTGCTTGCTTGTGTCGAAAGAGCGAATTGCGTTTCTCTTCATTGTGCCTGTTCTTGAAACCGTGTAGTGTGCAGTGTTTTACAGTGCTGAACGTGATTTGCGCCATTGTTTTAGAGGCAGCTCTTAAGACTATCGCTCGCGCTCCATTACACAGCCGCACGTTAGTTACATAGAGGAACGTTAGTTAGTTTGCATAGAGGAACGTTAGTTACACAGTTTGCTGCGCGCTTCGCGTCTTGCTTTGCTGGTTTCTTCCCCCCGTGTGTCGTCACTGCGCCAGGTGTGTGTGACGTACATTGCGCGCTACACATTCGGCGCAGTCGACTTTCTAACTGAATTAGGCGCACACAACACAGAAGTGCTTGCAAAGCGGTCAAGATGCGACCAGCGAAGCATCTGTCTATCTTTGTAGTTGTACTGGTCGTCGTCGCATCTAATGGTGAGTGAGCTACTAACGACTATTTTGCTTTGAAACGCTGGATTCGCGTGCTTCAATTTGCTTTCATGGCCGCGACGAATGCCTTTAGATGACGAACAAATTTCAGCTCGGCTGACAAAGGCGTCATGTCTCTCATGTGCATGAGCGGATAAAACACTTTTGAAGATGAACAAACCGGATAGACACTTTAGCATTTCGAGATTTCCATTTTGCGCTGGTACAACGATTTGATCACTGGGCAAATGCGTTTGTCCGTCAGACAATCGCATTTGTCACCATCTGGACAAATCCTATGTAAATTGGTCAATATATAGGTCGCAAATGTAACGCCCCTTACTATTCAGTTCTTTCACAAGAGGAGACGCTACCAGAGGAGGTGCACCCCTTTGTCAAATTCTGCGCCGACAACGGCTTTGTCTATGAGGAAGACAGCGACATTTGCTACGGAGTGATTCGCTCCACTGCCACCTGGGAGAACGCCTTTGACACTTGCGATTTGGTAATTGCTAGCTATGTCACAGTGATATATACTAGGATGTACAACGGTCTGCAAATATCGTATGACATCCAGCTGCTGTAGCTTTGGTTTCCGTTGAAGTTACGGCTCCAGATCGACGAAGCTCAATCAGGCACGAATTTAAATAGAAATCAAAACAACGCTTTCAAGCTAGTTCACATATTGCAGGCTCCCAACCTGCCAGAGGGTTACATCGGAGGCCTGGCGCGACCGGACACCCCAGTGGCAGCCAACACCATAGCCCAACTGAAGGCGGAACAAGGAAAAGGATACTGGGTGGCAGCGAGACGGAAAATGGCATTTGTGAGTTGTTGTACATAGTTGGACAATTTGCATTGTCACTTAAGCGATAACCGGTCTGAAAAGAAGGGTGGGGATGTCCCATTCCCAGGGTGAAGCAGTGGATCCGCTCAAACCAAAAGGCTGGTATTGGATGACCTCACCAGTTACCACCAGTGGAGAAGTCTTTGGAATACCCGAAGGTACCATAGTGTACACTTCTCCTGTAACTGTGTAGCTAGCTGCTATCTGCAGCATGGCTTGCATGCACATTATGATGTGATGGCTTCGAGCCTACTCTTTCTATGAAGCTTTCTGTAGCAAGGATGCATTCAGAGGAGAAGGAGCGCATTCTGCCACTCTACATGTACCTGCATGAGCAAATTCATTATCACTTTGTCACTACAGGCATCTGGAAAACGACAAGGGAAGGGTCATGTCTGGCTCTGGCCTTCCAAATGCCCGTCACCGGCTTCATCAGTGTCGATTGCGGCACCCAATTGGAATACTTCTGTGAATACAAGCGGCCTGATTCCGGTTAATCGTAGTGCTTATATGGTTACCGTAGTTCTCTAATAGGCCCACCCACGACTCACTCCACCCCCTCGAATTAGCAAACCCCCCCCGCCCCCCGCCTAGAGGGAAGCTGAGAATGTAAGCCCCTGGGGGCTTATTAGAGAATTTACTGTACATGGCAACTGGGCATCGTTTGGAAATGTTGTCACATTTTAGAAGAGACTGGAACCACAAAATTCCTGACGCCGAACGAAGTGACATTCGAGCCAGGAGAACCCACGACGCAGCCGCCTGTCACTGAAGATCCGCTGAAGGATTGTCCGGAACCGGAGCCATGTATGAATTTTGACATTTCAATTGTTTTTTCTAAATTTACCAACAATTTTCCAACGACTGTTGGACACACGTCAATTGTCCGTGCGCTGGCGAATCGAAATGTCCATAGAGCAGATAGCTGACAGCCAATGAGAGAATCCTTTTGTGCGAGCTACGCAATGTGCAGGTTTGCCTGATATAGTAATTGTCCGATCTGCTAGACTTCAAGTCATGGGCAGACTTTCCATTATCAGCTGGCTTTTGTAAATTCGACTATACCTCCACGCTCTTCAACTATCGGTCCAATTACAACGCAAGAGGGTTTCCGAACGAATTCAAGCAATTTTTTCCAAAACTTCCAATTTCAGTGCAGGACAGCTGTTTCTTCGAAGACGTTTCCGTGCCTCTCGGCACCGTTTGGACCAAAGCGAATGGGCACACGGTCGTGCGTTGCAGCACCGTAAACTATGGAAGGATTACGCTCTTCGGTACTGTAGCTTCTGTGGGGATATGTGGTAAATTTTAACGCTTGTAAATCAAATAATTACATTTTTAACAATATATTCAAATAATCATTGTTATAATTCTTAATAAACGTTACAACTTTAGGATAGTTAATTTCAAAAATCTTTGGACAATTTAAAGTTTTAATTTCCGAATTTCCCACCACATTTTCACATTCGTAGGCTGCGCGCTGGAGGGCGAAGAGAAGGTAGTCCCCATTGGAGAAGCTGCAGAAATCGAGGGCAAAACCATGGAGTGCCACATCGATCCTGACAATCCGGTTAGAACGAAATTCGACGAAGTGGGGACGATCGATCGCCTCAAATCGTTTAGCGTTGTCCTGCCATTGGCTGGATGCATCGGTGGGTGAATGGAAAGTGCGTGTAATCTGCATCCTAGGTAGTCTCCGTGGTATAAGTTTACTGTACCTGCGGAAATTCGTTCCGAACCAATACCTGTGAACGCACTAAACTAGCCCAAAATTACGCACAATTGTCCTCAGTCCTTCAATTGGGCGCACAATCCAACATTATCTACGTTGAAAATTCTGCAAACCTCCATAGCAATCTTTTAATATACCAAGTCAAAATAACCTGAACAAGCTTCCTTAAATCATTATGTGAACTGGAAACAAAATTCATTCGTTTTAGCGAGAGACAAGTGCAACGTTCTCGACAACTCGATCGACGTCGGCGCATTCTGGCAGACCAAAAGCGGCACAGTTATGCGCTGCGCGCCCGTGAAATACGCCCAGTCGGTGCTGCACGGTAGGGATACGGTAACGCGGTGTAGATTACTGTATCAAAGGCGCTTCGCAAATGAACGAGTCGCACACAGTACTGATTCGATGATGCCCCAGGCGTGGCGTGATAAACCGGAAAAGAAGCTGTAACGAATGCTATTGAATGCTGCTGGCGTCATAATCGCAGTTACGACATTCAGGCACTCAAAGCGACAATTTGCAATGCTTTCCATTTGTCAATCCTTTGTCCTCGCGTTAGACAAATACCGTATCCCGTGCATTCAGGCTGCGTGGCAGGCACAGAGGGCGAGATCCTAGAACTCGGAAAGTCTGTGGAAATCGAAGGCTTCACCGTCTACTGCGTGGAAGACCCCGAACAGCCTGGAGAAACCACCTTTTCTGAGACACCGCCAGTAGATAAGACGACGGCGACGGTTGCTCCCACCACAACCCCCAGCACTACACGGGGCACTGCCACGCAGCCGATAGAAGAGACCACGGCGCCCCCTATGGTTGGGGGACAAGGTTGGTGGGGTACGGTAGAATGGACGCGTCTGGACTACGGTAGTCGGATGCTTTGAATGAGCAGGACGAATGCGGCGGAGGGTTTGGCGCGTGGCCTCTAACTCTAATGCTGACTGCATGACTGCAGTGCATGCTAAATCTACTTTGTCTATGCGTATGACCCTTTACCTAGTCTTTGCAAGTGGCTGCCCTATGTTGATATACACCTTCCAATAAGATCCTCTCTCCAGTTTCCACCTCTAGCCTAAGGTAAAGAGGGGGGGGGGGGGCTAGAAGATTAAGTACGGTAGTTAGAGTTTGCTTTTAGAATGCCTCGACAGAACTGGGGCGAATCAGCGCGCGGGCGGCCCGTCTTGGCGAGAAGGCAACATGGTCTACCACTGCGTGGCTGACGGCCGCGGAGGGGTCAAAATCGACGTCTTCTGTAAGAAGCCTTTGCAAAATGTGCTAAAATTCGTCTGCATTTGGGCAAATTATGAGCAAGATTGGCAAACAAACAGATCCGCAAGCGCAATCTGGTGTGTGACACTCCTTTTCACCTCTGCTCTCTACCTACATGCATGCTATCAAGATCAACTGCGGGAACGCAATTTGCACACAAGTTTTTGTGGTACAGTATGCTCTACATGTCTAATTTAGACTGCGTCATGAGCTATCCTAAGAACGAAGGACCAGGTGTGGTGGAAATGCCTGTTTTGGCAGGAGGCGTGCGACAAAATCATCAGGACAAGAAGTTATATCAGTGCAGAAAGACTGACAGGATGGACGGTGCCTATCCGGTTTATGAGATCGTGGAGTTTAATGGTGAGAATTCCATTGTTTGGTTGAAATTCTGCGTAAATTAAGTATAAAGCTTGAAAATATGGCTTTTATTAGGAATCAACCAATGCAGTCGGGAGATCAATCGTCCTTGGAAGGAGGGCAACGTTTGGAAGAAGTGCACATTCCTGAACGGATCCTTTGTGACGATGGAGATTGGTGGGAGATAGGATTACTGCGTGTTGTGTACCTATTTCTCATCTGTTGTGTCTTCTCTTTCACTCTATTTCTGTTTATTTTGTTGTGTATCACATTTGGTTTTGTTTTGTCGGAGAATACATACCTACTCTGTTTATATTCATTTTGTATCAGGTTTACTTCATAATTTGGTTGGCTTTGTTAATTTTGTTCAATATTATGTTAGATATTTCATTAATTTGTTCCATTTAATTTTGTTAGTATACGTCACGTTCTAATTATTTCAATAGATAGCAGGAATACATCAAGCGTGCCGTTTGCGTTTGCCGACTGTCGATTTGTGATTGGCATAGATGCACCAAGACAGCTACATACTGTACATCACAAATCGACTGTCATCATTATATTTTCATTTATCGTTGTATGTATGTGTAGCTACCGATTTCAATATTTCTTCTATTTCATTACCTTGTTTCCGCTTCCAGCCTGCGCCATTCCTCTGGGAAACGGGGACGGCTACCTTCTCGCCGGGATGACTCACGCGGAGAGGGGCGTGAATTACGAATGCCAACTGAATGCCGACAATCGTCTCACTCTGAAGTCTACGTAAATTTGAAGTCTTCTTGAGTGTGTGTTCTGTAGTCGTGTCGTGGTGTGAGTGTGTTTGTTGTCTGGGACAACGATCGTGTTCACATAGTGACGATGAAGAGAAATCAGGGGTCGCGCTCAGTCAATGAGAGTATCGCAGATGTGCGACTTGCAAGAGTGAAATCACATGATCACAGCTCAGCATGAGAAAGCGAATTGCTGGATGCATAAGCGCACGGAAACTTTGGCCGATCGGTGATAGAACACACGACAGTCGCCTATCACTTGGCATGTTGATTGCCACGACAACTGGCGGCGACGTTATCAGTGGCACTCTTGAAAGCAAATGGCTTCGGCTTGACAGTAGAGTACTTTTAACACAAACTGCCTAGACGCCACGTTACAGTAGCCTCCCTCATCACTCCTGCACCTCGTATTTGGCGGCCATTTTCTTTCTCGGCTTCGCCTTCTCCTCCCCTCCAACCGTGGTGCTTCGCGTTCTCAGCGGCGGCAACTTGAGACCGTAGAGCGAGTTGGTCTTGCGAAATCTTGGCTCTGAAGTGCTCGAGTCCTTGCGATCGACCGGTTCTTCCGCCGAGTTCTGGCTATCGGATCGGGAGCGGTTCGAGGTCGTCACCGATCCAGCGCCAGTGCCAGACGGACGGGAATAGATGGGCGCAGCTTGCTGGAGGGAGAACTGCCTGGAAAGAGAATTGAAGAAGTGGAGGAGGAGAGAGAAAGAAAGATGATGATGATGATGATGACGACGACGACGACGACGACGACGACGACGACGACGACGACGACGACGACGACGACGACGACGACGACGACGACGACGACGACGACGACGACGACCTCTGCTGCAGTCCCAGCTTGGGGTAGTCGACCGGTACATCCGTCGGCTCTTCAAACGACAGCGCCGCTTCCACCGCGTCGTTTGAGGCTTTGTAGATGCCTACCGGATTCTTGCGGCGATTCACCGGACCCAAAGAGTTGGACTTCCGTTCGGGAATCAAACCTGCAGAATTGAGCAATGTAGCATTCTAGAATTTGCAACAATTTTGATTGTTGCAACGAATACTAGCACATCCTACCCTTCTCACCTTGCAGCTTGTCCTTCAGGCTAATGTGACTGCTCGAGCTAGGCTTGACGTCTTTGAGAGTGGCCTTCTTAGCTCCCTTCGACTGTGGCAAATCGCTGGACTCAGCACCGCCGGATGCCATCGTCTACATCAAGCAAACGTTTGATCTATCATGGGCTACCTATATCATTTTGAACAATTGGGTACAGGTTTGGGTGGGGGGGGGGGGGGGGGGGGTGGATAGGGGTCTACCGTTAACATAAAATGGGAAGGGATTGTGAGGCAGGCAAGATTTGGCGAGAAGTGAATTTGACCCAAACTCACCTCAATGTCGATCTTGAGCACGTCTCGAAGTTTCTGGCTGTGGTTCAGATTGTCGGACTCGTTGAACATGGCACGCAGCGTGGGACGACGACCGTGGTTGTGCAGGCCGGCATTTAGACTTTGCGTTTCTGCAATTTGAATTAGAAATTTGACACTACCTATTTCGCTGGCAAAGTTGTCCTAGCTTTTAGCCCACCCCCGGCATACGTGTAAGCGCCAACCGGCCAGGGGGGGGGGGGGGGTTGGGGGAGGGGGGGGGGGTATAGGACCCCTCAGGGGGGGGGGGGGTCTGAGGCCCCTGGAGGGGGGCCTAAAAATTTTGCCAAAAAGTACCAAAAAATAAGAAAATTTTGCAAAAATTGGCCAAAGTGCCAAAATCGCTTAATTTTGGTCAAAAACGTCCAAAATGTAGCGTCGCAGGCGAAAATTTTGCTATTTGCAAGCGCCGCAGGCAAAATTTTTGCCATTTTTTCGCCGCGCCTCAGCGCGGCGAGGTGTATATATACGGATGACAATGTGTGTGTGTGTGTGTGTGTGTCTGTCCGCGCATCGAAATAAGATATGTGACATATGTAGTCAAGTAGAGTCAAGGTCGCTGAGTACGGATCCAGTGTCCGTTCCTGTTGCTAATTGCGCATTTTCGAGATATTCGCAATTAAAATTCCAAAATGTCGAAAATCGACTTTTTCGCCTGATGAGCTAGCCGCGAAATTTCTTCAGAAATGGAAAGAGCATAGACCGCGGATAATTTGTAACACAAAGGATTTTTTTTGCAAATGTGGAATTTAATAGAAATACACGATTATTTATCAAAATTCCATAAATTGACGCAAAAAGAACGTCATTTATTGGCGAATATGAATGCAGAAATGGATAGGTCGTACGCCAATAAGAATTTGTGACATGGTTTTACAGTTTTGAAAAGTTGCAATTTAGAGATATTTACAATTAAAATACGAAAATGTCGAAAATCGACTTTTTCACCGGATTAACTAGCGACGAAATTTCTTCAGAAATGGAAAGAGCATAGACCGCGGATTATTTGTAACACAAAGGAATTTTTTTGCAAATGTGGAATTTAATAGAAATACGCGATTATTTATCAAAATTCCATAAATTGTCACAAATAGAATGTCATTTATTGGCGAATATGAATGCAGAAATGGATAGGTCGTACGCCAATAAGAATTTATGACATGGTTTTACAGTTTTGAAAAATTGCAATTTAGAGATATTTACAATCAAAATACAAAAATGTCGAAAATCGACTTTTTCACCCGATTAGCTAGCGACGAAATTTCTTCTGAAATGGAAAGAGCATAGACCGCGGATCATTAGTAACACAAAGGAAATTTTTTGCAAATGTGGAATTTAATAGAAATACACAATTATTTATCAAAATTCCATAAATTGACACAAATAGAACGTCATTTATTAATGAATGTGAATGCAGAAAGGGATAGGTCGTGCGCTAATAAGAATTCGTGACATGGTTTTACAGTTTCGAACAATTGCAAATTAGGATATTTACAATTAAAATACGAAAATGTCGAAAATCGGTTTTTTCGGTTGATGAACTAGCGACGAAATTCTTCAGAAATGGCAATCGCATAGACAACGGATAATTAGTATAACAAGAGAAAATTATTGCTAACGTTAAATTTGATAGACATTTTCAAAATTTCTATAGAAATGCCAAAATTCCATAATTGCCAAGACTGTTGTTCATTGATGAATGTCAACGCAGAAATACGTACAAATCCAACGGAATTCCAGGTAGAGAACGACTGCACCAACATTTGGCAAGTTTTCTGTTCGATGTGGCGTATTCACGCAGGTATAAAACTTCAGATGAACGGCGTCGTATCATGCCGATAACATATAGCGAACGCGGCGATATCACTGAGCTTTAGATCAGTTGTACAGACAACCGTATCGTGGGAATAGCTGCATTTGAATAGTGGTACACGTTTTCAAGATACCTTCTCTAGATGCGGCTAATTATGCGAATGAAATTCACTATACTGTTCACCAAGATTTGACAGGCACAAAGTATAGGTTGAACTTTTTGCACACACAGCTTGTTTCGCCGCGCCTCAGCGCGGCGATGTGTATATATACAGATGACAATGTGTAGCCCGCGAACTTTTTTGTCCAGCCGAAGTAAAACACGTGACAGATGGCGTCAGGTAGAGTCGATGTCGCCGATTACGGATCCGATGATATTAGCTGTTGCTATTTTCAGAATGAAGGTGGGTGTAACGTTTGAAGTTTGAAAACTTTCGACAAATTATCTCTATTTGCAATGTTACGGTGCTTACGGGGCATATCGCGTGCTAAAGCACCGTAGTCTGCTGAATAGACGCCAACTGAGAGTATAAGAGTGCCGTTTTGAGAAGCGCTGTGATGCGACAGCATGGCGTAGGCGGGAAAGCCGCCGGATCGCGCGCAAAAACGTGCGAGCCGACCTTGGTTCAATCCTCGGCGACTATTTTGCTTTTTTCGCCGCGCCTCAGCGCGGCGAGGTGTATATATACGGATGACAATGTGTGTGTGTCTGTGTGTGTGTGTGTGTGTGTGTCTGTTCGTCGCACCGAAGTAAAATATGTGACCTATGTGGTCAAGTAGAGTCGAGGTCGCTGAGTACGGATCCGATGCCCGTTTCTGTTGTTCGCGTTTTCGAGATATTCGCAATTAAAATTCGAAAATGTCGAAAATCGACTTTTTCGTCACATGCGCTAGCCGCGAAATTTCTTCAGAAATAGAAGGAGCATGGACCGCGGATAATTTGTAACACAAAAGAAATTTTTTGCAAATGTGGAATTTAATAGAAATACCCCATTATTTGTCAAAATTGCATAAATTGACTAAAATACAGCATCATTCATTGACGAATGTGAATGCAGAAATGGAAAGGTCGTATGCCAATAAAAATTTGTGACATAGTTTTGCAGTTTTTAAAAATTGCAATTTCGAGATATTCTCAATCAAAATATGAAAATGTCGAAAATCGACTTTTTCACCTGACGATATAGCGGCGAAATTTCTGCAGAAATGGAAAGAGTATAGACTGCGGATAATTTGTAACGCAAGAGAAATTTTTGCAAATATGGAATTTAATAGAAATACGTAATTATTTTTCATAATTCCATAGATCAACAAAATAGAACGTCGTTTTTTGACGAATTTGAACGCAGAAATGGTAAGGCCGTATGCCAATAAGAACTTGTGACATAGTTTTAGCGTTTTAATAAACTCCAATTTCGAGATATTTAGAATTAAAATTCAAGAAAATGTCAAAATCGAGATATTCGTCTGATGGCCAGTACAGCTGTATATTGATGAATTTGCACTCGGAAACAGAAATGCGTACGCTGAACACAGGAATTCGCCCGCACCAAACTTTTGGCAAGTTTTTTGTTGGATGCGACGTTTTCACACAAGTAGGAAACATCAGATAAACGGCGTCGTATCATGCCGATAACATATAGCGAACGCGGCGATATCACTGAGCTTCAGATCAGCTGTACAGACAACCGTATCGTGGGGATAGCTGCACTTGGCATTAAGCTTCACATTCTCAAGACACTTTCTCCAGATGCGGCTAACGATGTGTACAAAGTTCACTTTTCTGTTCACCAAAATTTGGCAGACACAAAGTATAGGTTGAACTTTTTACACACACGGCTTGTTTGCTGCGCTTTATTCTGGTGGTGTCATTTACGTTTTGACACCGAACAGCCAAACAATTATCGGCGTAGCGGCCTCTGGTTTGTCCACATCAGCAAAATGTTTTACATAACCTTAAATCTCTGTGTCCAATGCTAGCGGTAGCGAGTTTCGTTGAGACTATACCCACGCTCACACCACCACCCCGTCGATTGGCATCTTGTCACACGATGCCGTCGATAACACCCAGCGAAGTCTTGGCGTCCGTTTCTGTTGCTTAGTCATTGTCGTAGTCGCGCCCGGTTGCTCCAAAAGTGGGCCAAGTTGTTTGCCGAGTTCAGACGCTAGCAAGTTTCCATGTTTGGCAAGTTTTTTTGTTGGATGTGAGGATTTCACACAGCTAGTAACTTTAGACGAACGGCGTCGTATCATGCCGATAACATATAGCGAACGCGGCGATATCACTGATCACTTAGATCAGCTGTGCAGACAACCGTATCGTCTTAGTAGCTGCACTTGGTTTATAACAGACGTTCTCAATCTAATTTCTCCAGATGCGGCTAATGATGTGTATTAAGTTCACTATGCTGTTCACCAAGATGTGACAGACACAAAGTATAGGTTGAACTTTTTACACACACAGCTTGTTAAGCGCCGCAGGCAAAAATTTTCTAAATTCTAGGGGGGGGTCTTTTGGGGAAGGCGGGAGGGGGGTACCTGGGGGGTATGGGGGGGGAGTACACTTTCGCCCCCCACCCCCCCCCCCCCCCTCTCCATAGTTTGGTTGGCGTTTCCTAGCGCCTACAGTATTCCG
>JASAMZ010013780.1:0-17679 GCA_030248115.1 Linhomoeus sp. GSCO2_2 | reverse complement strand
CAACAAGCTTTGTCTAAAAACTGTGGCACCACGTTGGCATCAGTGTAAACTTGAGAGCGTGTGCGCGATAATGTGCACTGGATAGTGAAGTGCCGCTAGACAGTTAGTCGACAATTTGGTGAGGTTTCGCCGCAATTGGTCGTGGATTTTTTAGTGGTACCTGACTCCGCATATGGATCAGAAGGTTGGCCGCAGGCACACTTTGCGCTTATAATTGTGGCAACTGATCCATAAATGGATCAGAGAAATTACGCCGCAGGCACACAGTGCAATAAAAAGCGTCTAAATCGCAACGCCCTATTGAAAAGGGTATAAATGGGACAACGCCCTATTGAAAAGGGTATAAATGGGACGACGCCCTAAAAAGGGAAAGGGGGCCTATTGAAAAAGGGTATAAATGGGACGACGCCCTATTCTTTTGGGCTTAGTGCTCGATGCATGCACACAAAGATATGTTGAAATTTAAGCTGCTTGAAATTGCCGAAATTTAGAAATTCTGACAATAACCTTGAAAATATACCTAAATTGTTTAATTATAAATTCTAGAACTATTTGTTAAATACTTGGCAGACTATGCACGACACAACTATGCAAAAACATTTTAAATTTAAGCTATTTGGAATTGTCGAAATTTGAGGATTTGAGCAAAATCCTTAAAAATATCCCTAGTTTCGTTAATTATAAAGTCAGAAACTATTTGCTAAATACTTGACAGACTATGCCCAATGCATCAACGCAAAGAGATTGTGAAATTAAAGCTGTTTGAAATTGTCATAATTTGGAAATTTTGAGGTAAAAACCTTTTGAAAAATATCCCCAATTTTGTTAATATCCTAAAAGAAATTGTCAAAGAATTGATTGGCAACCTTGAAAATAAACCTAATTGTTATTTTGAATTTGAAACTATTGCTAAATACTTGGCAGACAATGCTCGATACAACCATGCAAAGAAAATGTGAAATTTAAGCCGTTTGAAATTGTCGAAATTTGGGAATTTTGGCAATACCCTTGAAAATAAATCTAAATTTCGTTAATTATAAAATTTGAAACTATTTGATAAATACTTGGCAGACTATGCTCGACACATCCGTAAAAGGAAATTTTGAAATCTAAGCTGTTTGAAATTGTCGAAATTTGGGGATTTTAACAAAATCCTTAAAAATATCCTAAATTTCGTTAATTATATTCGCTGAAACTATTTGCTAAATACTTGGCAGACTGTGCTCGATACATCCGTGCAAAGAAGTTTTGAAATTTAAGCTGTTTGGATTTGTCGAAATTTGGGAATTTTGACAAAAACCTTGAAAATATCCCTAATTTCGTGAATTCCAAAATCCGAAACTATGTCACAAATTCATCGCGTCCTATGCCCTTTCCATTTCAGCAAAAACTTTGCCGATACGACTTGTAAATAAAAGCGTCATTTTTGACATTTTCATATTTTAATTGCAAATATCTCGAAATAGCGAAATTAGCAACAGAAACGGAATTAGCAACGAAATTAGCACATTACTCAGCGCATTCGACTCCATCGGGTGGCACTAACCGTCATGTCTAGTTTTGTGACACAGACACACACACACACAGACAGACAGACACACGAACGGACAATAGCGTCCGTATATATACTCGCCGCCCTGGGGGGCGGCGAAGAAACTGGCAAATCCGCAACAGAATCGGCAAACCGAAACAAAGCAGAGACAAAACAAGACAAATTGAACAAGCACACACGAATACCATTGAATGTAACACTAAACAGAAAGAATACACAAAATTTTTTTTTATTTGTTGAAGTGTTATTTTATATGTTTTTGGTGTTGTTTTTTTTTTTTGTTTTTTTTTATTTTTTTTTTTTATTTATTTTTTTTTTTTATTTTTATTTTTTATATATTTATATTATTTATTTATTAGTTTATATTTTATTTTTTATATATATTATTTTTTATTTTTTTTTTTTTTTTTTTGTTTTTTTTTATTTTAGTTGATAATTTTTTCTTTTTTTTTTTTTTTTATTTTTTATTAATTTTTTGTTATTTAGTTTATTTTTTTATTTTTATTTATATCTGTTAGTTTATTTTTTTTATTTTTTATTTTTTATTTTATTATTTTTTATTTTTTTTTTTTTTTTTTTTTTTTTTTTTTTTTTTTTTTCTTTTTTTAAATTCTAGCTATCTTATTTTCCTTGTTTTTAGACTCTCCTGGGTAGGGTTCCGGGTGTGATTAGTCGTTCTTCCATAGTTTTTATTGTTGCTGTTTTACTGTAAGAATAGTTTCATACTTGGGGATTTTTGAATGGGCAGTTCACCACGAGACAGCGAGTCTTGGAGCAGCGGTGTCTCAGTCTCATGAAGCTGGCTGAATAAAATTACTGCAGCAGTAACTGTAAGCTTACGGTATTGTAATTTTGGACTTGTCCATGACAGCACAGACAGACGAACGGACGGACAGCAGCGTTCCTACTGTCTACTCGTCGCGCTGGGGCGCCGCAAGAAGGTGCATACTCACTTATCGCCGACACGTTCTGAGTGATAGCTCTGGCGTTGCTGTATCGCAGCTGCGCGTAGCCCACCATAGGCTTGATCCGTTTGAGACCTCTATCCCTAAAAGAGGTATAAAATCTTGAAGTTAACTGCAACAACAAAAGTTCCGTAAAGTTTTGAAATCAAATTTTCTCACGTGTAAACCAGCATCTCAGCTCGAATGAGGTATTTCTGCTTTCTTGGGCTTGTGAAGCCGCGAACCAGGATGTCGTAGCGCTCTCCGGAATAGGTGATTACGTGACTTGCTCGAACCGGTTTGATTTTGCGACCGTCAGCGGCTACCACGTAGAAATTGTGCGCTGAATTAATAATAGGATACAAGCTGGACAAAGTTAAATAAATCTGAATTAAAGTAGATAGATTGAATCAAATTAAATTAAATTAAATTAAATTAAATTAAATTAAATTAAATTAAATTAAATTAAATTAAATTAAATTAAATTAAATTAAATTAAATTAAATTAAATTAAATTAAATTAAATTAAATTAAATTAAATTAAATTAAATTAAATTAAATTAAATTAAATTAAATTAAATTAAATTAAATTAAATTAAATTAAATTAATATTAAATTAAATTAAATTAAATTAAATTAAAGTAAATTAAATTAAACTAACTTAGATATAAATTAAGTTAAATAAAATGAAATTAAACTAAATTAAGTCAAATTAAATTTTATCCACCAATTAAATTAAATTAAACATAAATTGAATTAAATTAGATTAAATTAAATTGAATTAAATTAAATTAAATTAAATTAAATTAAATTAAATTAAATTAAATTAAATTAAATTAAAATAGAATCAAATTTTATATTATTTTATGTATATAATAAAAAATGTTAACATATTTTAAACTAATTTAAATTAAATATTATATTAAATTAAATTAAGTTAGCTTAAATTAAGTTAAATCAAGTCAAGTCAAATTGAATTAAATTAAATTAAATTAAACTAAATTAAATCAAAATTAAAATAACGGAAACAAACCTTCAATAGAGAACATCATTGGAGCGGAAGTGCCGCCGTTTATGACACGAATTAGCATGTTTTGTCCACTTTTCATAGTATAGACTTCGAGAGGTAATTGGTGGGGCCACCTTTCCAGCATGTATTGACTGTAGTAACCTTTGTCATTGAACAGAATAGCCGATTTCGGACCTGGCCCGCCGCCTTAAAATAGACACTTAACTTTCTTGTTGTCCGTTTATGCTGTTTGTGTATTCTCTTTGTTTAGTGTTACATTTTATGGTATCGTGTGTGCTTGTTCAATTTGTCTTGTTTTGTCTTGCTTTGTTTCGGTTTGCCGATTCTGTTGCGGATTTGCCAATTTGTTTTTTCGCCGCCCCCCAGGGCGGCGAGTATATATACGGACGCTATTGTCCGTTCGTGTGTCTGTCTGTCTGTGTGTGTGTGTGTCTGTGTCACAAAACTAGACATGACGGTTAGTGCCACCCGATGGAGTCGAATGCGCTGAGTAACGTGCCGTTGTCCGTTTCTGTTGCTAATTTCGCTATTTCGAGATATTTGCAATTAAAATATGAAAATGTCAAAAATGACACTTTTATTTACAAGTCGTATCGGCAAAGTTTTTGCTGAAATGGAAAGGGCATAGGACGCGATGAATTTGTGACATAGTTTCGGATTTTGGAATTCACGAAATTAGGGATATTTTCAAGGTTTTTGTCAAAATTCCCAAATTTCGACAAATCCAAACAGCTTAAATTTCAAAACTTCTTTGCACGGATGTATCGAGCACAGTCTGCCAAGTATTTAGCAAATAGTTTCAGCGAATATAATTAACGAAATTTAGGATATTTTTAAGGATTTTGTTAAAATCCCCAAATTTCGACAATTTCAAACAGCTTAGATTTCAAAATTTCCTTTTACGGATGTGTCGAGCATAGTCTGCCTAGTATTTATCAAATAGTTTCAGATTTTGTAATTAACGAAATTAAGGATATTTTCAAGGGTATTGTCAAAATCCCAAATTTCGACAATTTCAAACGGCTTAAATTTCAAATTTTCTTTGCACGGATGTATCGAGCATTGTCTGCCAAGTATTTAGCAAATAGTTTCAAATTTTATAATTAACGAAATTAGGTTTATTTTCAAGGGTATTGCCAAAATTCCCAAATTTCGACAATTTCAAACGGCCTAAATTTCACATTTTCTTTGCATGGTTGTATCGGGCATGGTCTACCAAGTATTTTTCAAAAAGTTTCAGATTTTGTAATTAACGAAATTGGGGATATTTTCAAGGTTTTTGTCAAAATTCCCAAATTATGACAATTTCAAACAGCTTAAATTTCACAATGTCTTTGCGTTGATGCATTGGGCATAGTCTGTCAAGTATTTAGCAAATAGTTTCTGACTTTATAATTAACGAAATTTAGGATATTTTTAAGGATTTTGTTAAAATCCTCAAATTTCGACAATTCCAAATAGCTTAAATTTAAAATGTTTTTGCATAGTTGTGTCGGGCATAGTCTGCCAAGTATTTAACAAATAGTTCTAGAATTTATAATTGAAGAATTTAGGTATATTTTCAAGGTTATTTTCAGAATTTCTGAATTTCGGCAATTTCAAGCAGCTTAAATTTCAACATATCTTTCTGTGGATGCATCGAGCACTAAGCCCAAAAGAATAGGGCGTCGTCCCATTTATACCCTTTTCAATAGGGCGTCGTCCCATTTATACCCTTTTCAATAGGGCGTCGTCTCATTTAGACGCTTTTATTGCACTGTGTGCCTGCGGCGAATTTCTCTGATCCATTTATGGATCAGTTGCCACAATTATAAGCGCAAAGTGTGCCTGCGGCGAACCTTCTGATCCATATGTGGATCAGGTACCACTAACAAATCCACGACCAATTGCGGCGAAACCCCACCAAATTGTCGACTAACTGTCTAGCGGCACTTCACTATCCAGTGCACATTATCGCGCACACGCTCTCAAGTTTACACTGATGCCAACGTGGTGCCACAGTTTTTAGACAAAGCTTGTTGGCTTATATCATGTTAGTCGTTCCGTTTTGCATTTCCATATTAATGTTGTTATACTTTTCAGTCAATTTTGTAATATTCCCACCAAGATTCGTCCCGTCGTAGGATCTCGCCGTCGTGTAGCACTTGTCGAATATCTCTTTGCCATACATAAACTTCATGGTGTTCTCTTCAGCGTCCATCCACGTGTCCAGTCTTCTCTTCTGATAGTCTAGCTCTTGCAACATGGCCACATAATCCACGTCTGGGAGGATTTTGGTGTTTGAATTGAGTTGAATTGACTCGTCGTCACGTAGAACGATCAGCGGCCCTAAGAGACCCTCTCCTCTGTCGGTCCCCAAATGTCCGTGATACCAATGGGTGCCTGGTTGGTCGGCCGTAAATCTAGAATGTAACAGACACAGAAAGCAATCCAGCAAACTTGTCATAAGTGCCGCATAGGCTAAACTCTTCTTCCCCGCATTTTATCTCGCTTCCTCAAAACAAAATTTGATGTCTTCCGTTGCAAATTTGAGTATTCTGATAGGTAGAGTTGTCGTTGTAATGGGAGCATGCAATTTCAACTGTTACACCTGTCTCTGCGAGATGACGAAAGCGAATGGTTCATAAGCATTCGTGTGCATGCTGCATTCTGGCACAAATCACTTCCAGTGACAACTCCATGCGTACCACACAACCAATGTCACACTACGCAGTTCAATTAGATTCTGCCTCTCGGTATATCTCCCTAGACGAAATGAAAGTTGCAGCGACACCATTGGTGCAGCGGAATTTGCTCTAATACCACTTCCAACAATTCGAAATTTCCTTCTACAGCAACCCACTTGTAGGTGAATCTGGATCCACTGGGAATGGGGCACTGCTGCAGGTGGGCCACTCCGTCGTTGTACCAGACGTTGTCTATGCCGTGCATGTGCACCGTGACGCCTTCTGTGACCAGATGGTTGTCCACGTGAACCAGAACTTCAGCGCCATAAGGGACCACCATCGTGTCGCCGGGACTGGAATATGTGTTACAGAAATTGCCAATAAATCTATGCATGTTTCTTTAGGAAGTGTCGCAAGTACTGTACCTACATATGTACATACTTTGCTCAAGTTACCTAAGCGACTTCGGTTCTGGAGGCTGGCGTACTGTGCGCAATGCAGGTACCTAAAGCAAAACGAGGGAAGTTTGCCCAAACGCAAACTTTGTTTCAGACAATCAGAAGTGCAACAAACTTTATTCTAGAAGATTCTGCTCATGGAACTCTCAGCTTATTTTGCCCGCTGTACATGATTTCTAATTCGAATAAAAGTCTCGAATTGCATTCCATTGCGTCATCTCACCTCTTTCCATTGATGGCCACCACTCTCCTATGCCTACCATCGTACTGTATAAATCCCGACATGTCTTCTCTCTTCAGATTAAGTGAATCGTTCTTGAACGCGTTACAAGCGGTGGACATGTCTGGATCCCTGAGCTTCCATCGCTGCGTTTTGACATCGTATTTGGCCAGCAGAGCCGTCCGGTCGTATTGGTAGTCTGCAGAAGTGGTCTTCCAACTGATCTGAAATCCAAATTGGAGCTTTGAAACTAGTCTTACGTCAAATTAAGCTCTCTACCTGCTTCGTTCTACATACCTTGAAATCGTACTCGTAATACTGCTGCTTGGCAGGCCTAACAATCGGCGTGGCTCCACGGCACACAGCTATTGAAACTACAGCAAAAGCTACAATTTGAAAATGGATTCCCATTTCGAATTCTACCAGGATGTTGTACGAATTCTTTGTATTGTGATATTAGCTTCCAGTATCAGCAGTGGTAGTCCGTTTTCAACAGTGGGAGTGCTAACCGCAAACAAGCCTACCAGCTGACCAAACATGCACTGACCGATGAAGTCGAAGGTATGTAGGTAGTGCGTACTCAATTGCTTACGTGACAAGTGCAGAAATGAACTGGTTAGAATTCTAGTGCTAGTCAGCATCATAGGTAGTTTGTTTCTGTGATTTGCCCATGTTTGAAATGTGACGCATGTGCGGCGTGAGAGGCGGGTGACATGCTCCAATGTGGTTAACGCTGGTTTCGTCACAGGTTTCACCAATGCTCGCGACAGTGTGGCTAGTGACAAACACAAAGTTGACGCATACTGTAAATACTCCAGTTAGCCCCTCTCCACACATCGGCCGTCTCCAACGTGACGTAGAAGTTGGGGAAGGGGAGGAGGGCCTATTAGCGTATTTTCGGTATGTGCCTTTGCAGTATTGTGCCATGAGGAAGCCTTGAAAACGATGGCAAGCGAGATCCGGAGATTTGCTTCGTTGCACCCTCTCTCCCCCCCCCCCCCCGCCTTCGTTGCGCCACCCCCCCCCCCCCCCTGGCTAAACGCAGCACCATTTGGTCGTTTGTGGAGAGTGCTTTTGAATTCCATCTATAAAGGATAATCAAAACGCTTGTGATCGAGCGATCTACCAGATTGTGAACGAAACTGGACGGCGATCGTGGTAAAATCGTTCTCAGACTACTTGGAATGTCAATCGACACAACACCACATGGCAAAGAGGCGTCTCAGCAGTCAGGGAACGTGAACAGCAAGCGAGGACGCAACCTACCGCCACAAACAATCACAATCACTGGATACTATGCGCATGAAAACAGAGCACAAGACCACCACAAACTGACTCGATTCAGGACTTCAGAAACGTCACAAACTCCATCATTGTCTTCCCTGACGTCTTCACATGACATTGTGGTCGGAGGGGTGAATCTGGCTGGCGCCGCTCTTCAGGGCCAGTCCGGCCTCCTGCAGGAACTTGTGGAAGGCGAAGACGATGACCAGGGAGACGATGGACAGAATCAGATAGCCGATCTCGTGGTGGAAGTGGTAGACCAGGATGGCCTCTTCGAAGTCGTCTGGAATGGAAGAAGGGATGCATGAATGACATGACATCTGGAAGACATCTGAAAGGGCTCTGGAGTCGGTCAGCGACCACACTGGGAGACATCTGGGACGTCTCTGAAGTCGGTCAGAACCACATTTGGGAAACTCCTAAGGCGTCTCTGAAGTTACACACTGGCAGACTGTCGCATTGCATGGACCACTGCACGTGGTACACAACGCAACCGGAACAACCGATGCCCACGAGATCGACTATTACATGTGTAGCTGTAGTTTACTCCGAAGACAATACTTGAAGTCTCAATCCGTCACTTACCGGTCATGTGATGTCCGGTGGGATCGAAGAAGCGCAAGGCGAGGGCCGCTGCAAGGAACACAAGAGAATTAGGCGCAAATCCAAATTCAAAAGTTTTATTTCTCACTCATGCTCAGGATCAGCACGATAACCGCCAAGATCAGGATGACCAGGTTGGGAATCACGAAGACCGGCTTGAAGTACTTGAAAGCTGAATAGTACTTGCTTTCAAGTATATTTGAATTTTCAATTTTGCGAGTTCAGTACCCAAAGCATAGAAGACGAGAGTGATCAGCCAGGTCAGGCCGAAAGCCAGCTCGTGGGCCTGCTTCAGCTCAAAATAAGCTTCGGACCAATGTTCAGGTTCCGATCTTGGGTACTCCGGTTCTGGGTCCTCGGTTGGCAGCTAAAAGTTGTTGTAGTGGTGTAGCTGCGTCGTCGTCGTCGTCGTCGTCGTCGTCGTCGTCGTCGTCGTCGTCGTCGTCGTCGTCGTCGTCGTCGTCGTCGTCGTCGTCGTCGTCGTCGTCGTCGTCGTCGTCGTCGTCGTCGTCGTCGTCGTCGTCGTCGTCGTCGTCGTCGTCGTCGTCGTCGTCGTCGTCGTCGCCATCTTTATCATCCTGTTCATCATCTCTCCCACCCACCGTCTTCGACGCGTTGCCGAACTTGGCGCCTATCACCATCGCGAAGCCATCTTTGAGTTCCCACTTCACTCCTTCCGGCTCCTCCTCCATCTCCCAGACGCGCCAGCGGTGCAGGATCAGTCCAGTGCCAGCCATCATCTCCAGGACGACCATCAGCTGCAGGACGCCGATGATGGCGGCTCCAGTGACCACGTGACAGCAGCAGACGCGCTCGCGACCCATGGCTGGAGTACTGTAGGACGGTGGTGCGATTCTGAGAGCGAATACGGAGGGGTACCTACATTAGGATCTGCAGAGAAGTAAAGTTTGATAATAGATATTCCAGATCAGCTACGCGTAGGCAGGAAATGCGCAGACAGGCACATTAGAATACAAAATTGAGAATTCCGACAGTTGCACTTTCCTACAGGCAGCCAGTTTGCCATTGAAAATCATTTTCG
This sequence comes from Linhomoeus sp. GSCO2_2, assembly GCA_030248115.1. Taxonomy (NCBI): domain Eukaryota; kingdom Metazoa; phylum Nematoda; class Chromadorea; order Monhysterida; family Linhomoeidae; genus Linhomoeus; species Linhomoeus sp. GSCO2_2. The sequence goes on along the minus strand of JASAMZ010013780.1, from coordinate 7,880 downwards.
CTGAACTGATTATAGATAGCCAAGCTCAAAATTTGGTGCATCCAAATGTCTTTACTGTTTCCCATATGGTCTTCTTAATCTAGTAACTCTAAGCGATTTTAGTAACCAAATAGGCAACTCACCGGTCAGAATCTCTTTCAAAACAATTTTCCTTCACAAAACACTGCCGATAACGGTCGACTAACAGAAAGCTACAGCTACACCAGAAACCCAAGCTGCGACCAGCCCTATCTCTATGTCCGGTTGCCAAAACAGTCCTAAGTCTGAATGCCTGCCCCCAATAGTAACCATCGATTGCGAGCGCTCACATGCTCGCTCATTGGGCCTCTGACATTGTCCTCTGTTGATTTGTGTCACTAGACAACCAAACGGACGGAGGTAGCAACAAGAATGGGTGAGAGTGTGGCATCACGTCATGAACTGGACTGGCTATGGTTGAAGCGTGTGGAAATCGCGAGGTGCAATGTTTTGACTTGCAAACAGTAGAAGGAGCTGATTCCAGTGAAAACTGTCACAAGATTGAATGTGCGAATTCGGGCCACAATTGACAGCTAGCTAGTGCATAATACTCCAAAACTCAAGGATTTGCACCTTAACAACGACTCACAATAACCGAGCGTGCTGAGGTCGAATTTCAATTTTAACTGTCAATCTGCTAGTTTTCAGTGTCTCTGACGCTTCCTTCCTTCACTTCACACACATTGAGCGAGCCTTATGTACAACTTACACAACAGACAGTGAAATGCAGTCCTATGGTATCTACAGTTGTAGCTGTAGGCCGTAACAATGCCATCAAGTGAATGGGAACACAACAATTGCGTATACATGCCTAAGAATTTGAGCAAACTCACAATATTCCTGCATTTCGTTTTCAAGTGGAATTTCTGTCTTCTTCTTCTTCAGAGGTTGGCCCTGACCCCCTTGACCACGCGGCCGCGCACGCGCCAAATGTCCTGGAGTTAAAATTCCCAATTTCTTCTAAATTTCGCACAATTTGTGCCAAAATTCCTCGTCTATCTAACATCGAAAGTGAACTCCACGTCGGGTCCGAATTTCTTCTTAGCCATGTCTGCCACTTCGTCCGCTATGGCCTCTTGGATGGTCCCCGTCACGTTGATGTATCGGCACTGACTGCCGTTGGCGTAGTGGCAGGAAATCGCCTGAGGGCATAACTTCTGTAGGAGTGGGGTACTGTAGCACGACTTACTCTATGTCCACCCCCAGGGCGATTGATCAGATTATGATCATGATCAGACTACTGGCAACTGAAAATGTGCGTTTGGTTGAACAGTGGAGGGTTGGATTGCATATAGGACTACCGTAGTCTTTAGCGCAACGCACTGTTAAGACTTGAAGCTCGCATAGATAGACATTGGTCCAGACAATTGCGTAAACATCTGAGCCGCTTGGACGAATCATCAACCCTGAGATTTCTCAAATGCCTAGGCCTAAGCACACTCTTTCTCAAGTCACGATTTGGGCCTAGGCCTTAGCGTTTATTGTTCAATGCAATTCTGAGTCGTCACCTCAGCATGCAACTTTTAATTTCTATAATTTATGCGGCACACAAGCAAACAAACACTGCAGTTGATGTTCGCTGTTCTATTCTGGAGCAACCATAGGCTCCCTTATTGGGGGGGGGGGGGGGGGGGGGGGGGGGGGGGTCGCTTATTATTTCAAACCCCTTTCTAGTGGGGTCGCCTATTGTAGGGGGGGTCGCTTATTGGAGGTTTTACGGTAACCCACACTCTCCAACTGTGCACAACCTTTCTGAACCCGTCCGTTCTATTAGCGCCCGAGCCGTGAATGAGCAGCGGGTGGAAGAAGACGGTATCTCCCGCGTCCATTTCCACGTGGACGCGCTTAGATTTGGGATCGTAGCCCTGGATGCCGTGATAGGCCTTGTTGACGCCGCCCTATTGACAAAGTGTGATGATGAACAGTTTTTGGGGAAATTGATGATAAAAGAAGCTACATATTGGACAAAGTGTAAGTCATACACATGCAAAGGCACGGAATTCATAGCTACGGTAACAAAACGCACGAGAATGCACCCTGGCAAACAGAATCAATTTTCGCGCCTTCGCGCACAAGATTTGTTGGAAATCTGAAAAAAGTCTATCCAAACGCAAAATCAAAGCCGACTTCGCAATCAGCGCCGTGGAAGACCGTTAACTGAGTACAATGTTGTCCAGGCAGCGATTTGTCGAAAAATTCAAACGTACGCTGTAAGCATACTGTAGCTCTACACTCACCTCCCATTGAGGGTACTCGTGGACCATTAGCTCCTTCCTGTGTGACCCAGGTACTACAACCAGGCACCCATTGGCTCTAAAATCAATATTGTAGTAAATACGAATGAATGCTCTGACTTACTGTGAGTTGACGATGTATAAGTTTGATGTGCGCATTTGACGACACTTTCTTAAGAGATCGGCCCATAATCACTGTCCACGGCACGCGAAAGTTGGCGCTATTTGCTTTCGAGACACAAATTGCTACTTCGCAGGCCTTACGGAAATGCGAATCAAACAATATTGCGACAGTTAACAACAAAATTGCGCAATCCCAACCTGTGCACTGGCTCCATAGCAGTCCAGGCGCAGCAAATTCTGTCCGCCGGGCGAAAGGGGAAGTACCACAGGTCTTGGTGCATTGGGTGGCGAGAGGTCAGCGTGCCTGAAGGGAGATAATTTTAAACTTGGCGACAAAGCTCACGCGCGTCAGTATAATCCACAAACAAGTCGCCTTTACCGACGCCAAGGTACAAAAGTAGCACAGCGACTACAAAAGAGTAAAGTTATAAAACAATAATAAACAAAAATTTGCATAACAAAGGGTCAAAATATCCACACCCGGATCAGGGGGTTTGTTGATCAGCATTGTGTGCATTGCCATCAAGTCGGGACCGCCAATCAAGTCTTCCACCACTGCGACGATCTGAAAATTTGTGTACAATTTGCAAAAACTAACTGTCAATTCTAGGACGCTTCTAAGTGTAGACTACACCGACGCGCGTCAAGTTAAGTCGGCCGCAACAGCGCACTTGATCATCCAAGCATCGCCTGTACCGACGCGCGTCACTCGTATTGACCTTTCACACCACACTTCAGTTAAGTGCATACTTAAGTGCACTTGAGAAGTCACTACAAATTCACACCTTGCGTAGAAGTTACGAACAGCTTAAGCGCGCTGCGGCCTACACTTAATTCTGCAAAGTCCACACTTAGGTCCACACTCCAGTCAGCACTTAACTCCACAGTTAAGTCCGCACTTAAGTCCACACTTAAGTCCTGTACTTAAGTCCACACTTAAGTCCATACTCCAGTCAACACTGCAAGTCAACAGTTAAGTCCGTACTTAAGTCCACACTTAAGCACAATCTCAAGTTAAGTCCGCAAACCTGTGGCAGCTGGCAATATTCAAACAGCGTCTCATCGCAGTAGTAGTCCTGCACTTTGTTCACAGCCCTCTCCCCGTCCTTAGTTCTCAGGGCCACATCACGCATGACGACCATGCCTGGAGAGGGTTCGACTCTCTTGTCACAGATGGCTTGGAAGTGGTCGCTGAATGGACTGATGATGAACAGTGTAAGAGTGCAATGGTTGTACTATACAGGATTAATGTGGGGCGGAATGATCGACAGCAAGCGAGAGTGCAACGGTCGCTACACGGTTAACGTGAGACAGAATGATTTGGAGTCAACGTATGTAGTAGCAATCTTCGTTCGGCGTGTAGAACTGAGCGAATTTCAAGACAGTAGAATCGTTTCTTCAAACGTTTTGGGGACTTTTGTTCGGACAGACACCATGGAACAAATGCATTTGTCCGCTAGATAAAACCATTTGTCTTGTTTACAGCGTGAATATTAACTGCAGCGACCCCGCAACATGCTGGGGCAGGCAAAAATTCATTCCTTGCTCCATAGTTGGCATTTGCGGCCACTAACAATTTGTCACTGCTCAACGTCACACAATAATGCTACACTACAAATTTTCTACACTAATTTATATTACACACACCCATATTTCCTCAATTTTTCCTGCGGAACCACATTTTTCACCACCAAAAAGCCATTCTTCGCGTAGAAATCTTTCTGTTCCGATGTCAGAACTCTGCCCGGCGGCTGGTACTCATTGCACGCGGTCGCCATTTTGGCAGAGCGCACAGTGAGTGCGCAATGGGAACGAACTACACTACTGCATGCCTACATATATCTACCCTGTACACTTCGCGTGTGCATATGTGTGCGCGCACACGTGGTGAGATAAGAGGGTTACACTCTTTCGATGTGCAGTGGAATGCGAATGGCAAAATGACAGAAATCGAGCGTTACTTTCACAGAAAGTGCACGTTTTCAATAGCCGATTGCACCAAAGTCAATTGAGATTCCAACGGGACGACACAAAACATGTTCCAATCGACAAAATCACATTCTTCAATGTTCTGTTTGTGAAATAAAATAAGTTGAACCATAAAACACGATAGAACCTTGTCTGAACTCGCCAAGACTTTGTCCACAAGCCTGAAAATTGAAACTGTTTATAGACACACATTTTGTGGCATTCTAGTTACAAAATACAATCACATACATTGCCCAGGCTTCTCTAGACGTCAGAATTTCTGAAAAACAACAAGAAATTCCATTAGCGACTTGTTTATTTTCAAAAAGTTTAGACTTTTCAAGTTTTTCACACAAATCCGCATCGATTTCGCGTAATTTTGCTTTGGCTTTGTTCACCTGTAATTCAAATTGACGCAAATTGTCTACAATCCACAGGCTAAATTTATCGCAACACTTACAATTCTGGTAATCCTATTAGGATTTGATAGAAATCGGTTTTCAAATTGGCCCTGCAAGGATTTCGCAATCCAATAAGCGTCAGAAGTTTGTCCACAAATAGACAAAATTCGCTGCGAAACTGCGATAAAATTACGAGGGATTTCACTTTCTTCCAGCCTGAAATATACACTAGCTAAATCACAAATCAAACTCAATTCACACAAACCCTCTTACGGTAGCTTTCCAGCGTGTAGTCTTGTCATCTTGTGCAAAATCTGTGGAGTTAATATATCTTTATTGCTTTCCGTAATTAGAGCAGCTTTCAACAGCATTTCGAATGTCTCACACCTCTGCAGTTCGACACAGTCGCGAGATTCGCTGTACAATGGACCCAAACCTAAATATTTTGCCGTTTAAAAAGTTCTTAGCGCTAGCAATATGGTCAACTACAGTAGTCAACTCATATTTCACACCAATATAGCCACAGACGGCGCCAATAAGCTTGTAGAATTGCACCGCAATCATTGCAGTTGCTGTGTCACAGTCTACATTGCAACGCTGTTAGCAACAACTTGTAGGCAATTATTAATTGTGTATTTCAAATTTCAAACAATGATTTAAGTTAAAAAACTTGGAAAGTAGCCTGTTCATAAAAAATTGACAAAATGCCAAAATTTAAAATCGATTTACAATAAATTTACTTTAAATCATTAATTTAAAACTACTGATTAAATTTTTACCAAATAAATAGTTCAAAATGTAACATCGATTTCGGAAAAAAAGTTATTTCAAAACTTCAAAATTAATTAAATATTAAGAACTTTAGACAACAATTACGTACACAACTACAGTAACTCACCCAATAGCAGCTTCCAAACCATTGGCCTCAAATCGTCCGGAATTTCGAATTTCAACGCGAATTCCGATAATTTGTCTAAATCTATAGGGTTTTCGGCCAAAACTTGAGATTCCAACAACGTTCGAATTTCGGCCGAATTTCGGTTGGAAAAACCGACTTTTTGCAAGAGTGCAGAGCGAAAATTAGACTCTGCTGACATTTCTAAGAAAATTTAACAGTAATTACACAGATTGGAAATGTGTAAAATAGTGAATGGGATACGAATTGGACAAAAAATTAATTTTCATACAATGACAACACTGTGTAGCACCCTGTATTCAATGAAAAGACACTATTTCACTGAGACATTCTACAATAGCACACTTTTCACAGAATAAACCACCACAGAAACCACCACACAATAAACCACAGAATAAACGCCATACTAACCCATTATGATACAACCAATACCCACCGTAATTTCTCCGAATATCACCCAAAATCGCACCTACAAATTACACAAATTCCGTTCCATAATCACTAAATCACTCCTCGCCAAATCTTTTGCGGGCATTGATCACAACTCTGTCGAAATAGCGCATTTTGCCCACTGTGTGAGCTACCATATCCATATCACGATTTCTAAAATATTGAGCGCACTCCTTTGTCAAAATCTCCAATTGTTCAGAGGCCCAATTCTGCAATTGTGACACTCTGTGCAAATCCGAAGTCTCTGTAACTTCTTCATTGATCTCCAGCATTTCGGAGAGGAAATTCAGATGGTCTGAAAGGGATCAACATGATTAAAATGTGCAAAAATTGTGCGGAATGTGCAATAATTCTGTGAAATGTGGAAACGTGTGAAATTGCGCAAGATGTGATTCATGTGCGCTGGTCACTGGTACACCGGTTGCAGTCGAGACGAGACAGGCAAGGAGGCGTACGCATAAAACGAGACATGGCAATTCGGCGCGGAAAGACCAAGAGACATTACCTTACATGGGAACAGAATTCGAATCAATTTGTTTCAATTCAAGGAAAGGCAGAGTCTTTCTCTCTGAGAGAGAGATAGACGACAAGGGACGAATTGGTACAGACAAACGCGCAAGAGACCCGCGCAGAGACGCAACAATAGAATATGGAAACTTAGCTATAGCAGAGACGCCCATAGTCTTTTGTCACGGCTTTCGGTAAAGCTTCTGGACATACGAACGGACGGACAATGAGGCAACAACAGACGAGTGGGTATAAACAGCGGGCACAACGCTACCGCAATTTCTCCACTGTAGAAAGAGTCGGTAAAGGACGCCAACTTTACCGACGCGCGTCGGTAAAATAGGTCGCCTTTACCTTACGCTCACCCATTTCCTGCTCACAAAACATTGGAGAAATTGCGGCAACCGCAACCAATCCTACCTACCAACAACGGTTCAGCTGCGACGACCATACCTCTGTACAGTGTCATTTCATTGCCAAGGGCGCACAGCGTCGTAAGAGGGCGAAACAGAGAAGCTCATTCTCTGGCCTCGAAACAGGTATGGTACAGCAACCAAGGCGCGTCCAAAGCTCTTCACAAATTAGACCCTTTCTTCTTCTGCTACTACTGTGGAGTGGCTTCTTAGCTCTGTAGTAGTATTTGCTGGAGTGAGGCCTGCTTTGCCGGCCACTGTAGCTAGCGTCCCAGCGTTCTCTGATGACAAGCGAAGGTTCGGACTGAGCTTTGCAAGTGTACTCTTCCACCAGTCTCCTGCAGTTCTGACACTCGACCTCGCAGCACCAGACGAACTTGCACTGGAAAAGATGTCAGAATAACCGCACAAATTAACAACTTGTTAACGAATTTCACTCACTTTGGACTTCTCCCACCCGAGTGTAGCGATGCGTGTCGTAACCCCGTTTGCAGCAGAGATTGTCGCAGTGGTTGGGCGCCTCTGTGCTGACGTTGAGATTACAGGGCCTTCCAGCGGTCCCCGGCACGCCTGAGTACGGTAATTGGTGTAGTGGACGGCAAAATACTGATAGCACCCGACTACCTAACGTGCAGCATTACAAAATAGCACACAACACTAAGCAGATGCACAGAACTATCCAGTGCACGCACTACGTACGCTGCACTAAACGGCACTAGCCCACTACACAACACTACATCATTGCACTACGCGTCAAAGCTACGCAACGCTACACTGCACTATACAACAATCCACAAGTACATCACCACACTGCACTACACGACGCAAAACTACACTACACTACACTACA
>JASAMZ010013775.1:0-10972 GCA_030248115.1 Linhomoeus sp. GSCO2_2 | reverse complement strand
TAGCTCGCGAGTTTGAAAACATATTTCAGTTTTGAACACTCAAATAGACAGGAGGAGTCAGCAGGCTACTCGACGATGTCTCAAACTCCACCCTACGACGTCGGACGAGCGAGTTATTAAGCCCGAAGCGAGCGTGACCCACGTACGTACGTACATACATACGCACGCACGCACGCACGCACGCCGAGCTCTTGATATGGTTCGCTCGGCTGAGGCCGAGCGAAAAAAGCCGATTTTCGACATTTTGGAATTTTAATTGAAAATATCTCGAAAATGCGAAATTAGCAACACAAACGGACATCGGATCCGAACTCACCGATCTCGACTCAACTTGACCACATATGCCACACACTTCGGTGCCACGAACGGACGGACTGACTGACACACAGACAGACAGACAGACATTGTCATCCGTATATATGTGTCGTAGGCCTTTGTGATACCCAGGCTTTTACGATACCATTGTACTACGAGTCGGAGCTTTCATAAAAGCCGAGGCCTATTTGATACCGCCTTCGCTCGCTCTCTCCAAATCAGATAAGACCGTCCGCTCGCGGCATTAACCCTTTGCGCATTGCGCGTCGCTTCTCGTTTGCTCATGATAGCGCATCATCGTTTCGATCACATCAGGTGCAGCACGAGGTTTGTACTCGCGTAACTTACAGCCATTGGGTGTAACGGTGATACCGAAAGTGTGGGGTTCGCGAAATGCCGAAGGTGCGTAGCCCTCAGGAGACATCTCCTGTTGTCAACCGCACTGCCGCATCTGAGCCTGACGTGGTCGCCTTAGGAGAGCGGTTAGTGTGGGCCAGGTCGGCAGCACCTCATCTGGGCACCACTATTGAAGAGGCCAGGTTTCCGCCCTGTCTGTCACTGTAGAAAGAATTGCATTAAGAGGTGTCTCTGCCAAAAGAACGGCGCGAAGTACGGAACGAAATGCTACCCTGGTGCGCATTGCGATAACTCGTGAGAGCTGATCTGTTAATTCCTTGCAAATCGTGCGTCGCTATGATTTCTGGTGAGAAGAAGTCGCCATTGTTGTTGTTGAAACGCGTGCGCCATTCCTTTGACTGTACCCTACTTGTTGATGTGTCATTCTAATGCGCTTCGACAGAAAGAGTTAATGCCGCGAGCGGACGGTCTTATCTGATTTGGAGAGAGCGAGCGAAGGCGGTATCAAATAGGCCTCGGCTTTTATGAAACCTCCGACTCGTAGTACTATGGTATCATAAAAGCCTGGGTATCACAAAGGCCTGCGACATATACACCTCGCCGCGCTGAGGCGCGGCGAAAAAATGTCGAAAATCGACTCTGTCGCCTGATGAACTAACGGCGATATTTCTTCAGAAATGAAAAGAGCATAGACCGCGGATAATTTGTAACACAAAAGAAATTTTTTGCAAATGTGGAATTTAGTAGAAATACACGATTATTTGCCAATATTTCGTAAATTGACTGAAATAGAACGTCATTTATTGACGAATGTGAATGCAGAAATGATAAGGCCGTATGTCAATAAGAATTTGTGACATAGTTTTGCAGTTTTAATAAATTGCAATTTTGATATATTTTGAATTAAATTAAAAAAACATGTCAAAATCGACATTTCCGTCTGATGGGCTAGCAGCGAGATTTCTTCAGAAATGGTAGGCGCAGAGACTACGGATAACTAGTAACATATAAGAAATTTTTGCAAGTATTAAATTTTATAGAAACCTTGAAAATTTGATAGAACTTCATATATTTTACAAAATTTATTAATTGCCAATACTTTTGGATGCACCAAACTTTTGGCAAGTTTTTTCGCTCGGCCTCAGCCGAGCGAACCCTATCAAGAGCTCGGCGTGCGTACGTGCGTACGTTCGTACGTTCGTACGTACGTTCGTACGTACGTTCGTGCGTCACGCTCGCTTCGGGCTTAATAACTCGCTCGTCAGACGTCGTAGGGTGGAGTTTGAGATATCGTCGAGTAGCCTGCTGACTCCTCCAGCCAACTGAGTAGTCGAAATCAAAATAAGTTTTCAAAATCGCGCGCTACAGTATCCCAAAGTAGGGTCCGTTTTAAGACAAAAGTTGTCCGAACCTAGTCAAATCGCATATCAAAGTGAAGCGCTCGAGCTCCTGAGAACGAATCCGACAACAAAAAGTTCCAAAAGTTTAAACAGAGAGCTACAGTAACCAAAACGCGTCGAAAACTGGAAACGACACGCTTGCTTCGGGCTTAATAACTCGCTTGTCTGACGTCGCTGGGTTGAGTTCGACACATCGACAGGTAGCCCTCGGACTACTCTCGCCATCTGAGTGTTCAAATCTGGAATAAATTTTCAAACTCGCGCGCTACAGTATCCCAAAGTGGGGTCCATTTTAAGACAAAAGTTGACCGAAGCTAGTCAAATCGCATATCAAAGTAAAGCGCTCGAGATCCTGAGCACGAATCCGACAACAAACGGTTTCAAAAAGTTAAACAGAGAGCTACAGTAACCAAAACGCGTCGAAAACTGAAAAGGACACGCTTGCTTCGGGCTTAATAACTCGCTTGTCTGACGTCGCTGGGTTGAGTTCGACACATCGACGAGTAGCCCTCGGACTACTCTCGCGAACTGTGACGTCGAAATAATACCAAGTTTTAAAAATTGCGCGCTACAGTATCCCGAAGTAATGACCGCGAAAAGTCAAAACTTCATCGAACCTAGTCGAATCGCATATCAAAATGAAGCGCTCGACCTCCTGAGCAAGAATCCGACAACAAAAAGTTTCAAAAGGTCAATGAGAGGGCTACAGTAGCCAAAACGCGATGAAAACTGCAGACTTTGGTTTGTTATATCTTGGCACTGGTGCGTTGCAGAGGAGCGATCTTGACATCGCTGAAGAACTCACTGCAAGCCAGCATCAATTCATGCTCACAATTAACCTGTAGTTTTGCGTTAGATTCCAGTGTTTTTTTTTAAATTTAGTCTGAAAATATGATTTTCTTGGTGTAAAGAATTAAACCCGAGCGATACCAATGTTGCGTAGCAAGACCACTCCAAAAAGTGTAGTCGCGAGGAGAGTCAAAGACGCTGCACGAAACCGGAAAGGGCCTTGCTACAATCTCAGTAAAAAGTCAAAGCTCAAAACCACTCCGCTTTTTAAAAGAGACTTGTTTGTTGGATGTGACGTTTGCACACAGGTCGGAAACATCAGATAAACGGCGTCGTATCATGCCGATAACATATAGCGAACGCGGCGATATCACTGAGCTTCAGATCAGCTGTACAGACAACCGTATCGTGGGGATAGCTGGACTTGGTATTAGGTACACATTCTCAAGGCACCTTCTCCAGATACGGCTAACGATGTGTACAAAGTTCACTATACTGTTCACCAAAATTTGACAGACACGAAGTATAGGTTGAACTTTTTACACACATAGCTTGTTACACACACAGCTTGTGTGTACAAGCATCAGGAAGTTAGCAGAAGACTAGCGTTTCCCAGGAACAATATAGGTACAATTGTTCCTAAATTGTTGACAATAACAAGAACGATTTGTCTAAAACCGACTGGAACAATAACGACGACAAACCAATTTAGCAGAATTCGCTGAGGAACAAAACAATATATAACAATTAGCAAAATGTGGTGCAACGACAAGACTGTTTCCAACACACTGACTTTGATTGTGTGTTGCTTTTCTGCGACAGAAGTAATTCATTCTGTTTCAGCAGGGGCAACTGCGGCTGCCACCACACAAGGGGCGTAGCAAGGGGCAAACGGCGTACCGTACCGTCCTTTTGGACTTATAAATTAAAGCATACAGCACGTAATCTAACGTATAGCGGTGAAAGTGGACATTATTACAAACTGGCGCTTCTCTGTACATAGTTGTGTCTCCAGTGCACCTGCAACGTGTTTGTTTGATTAATGGTTCTGTAGTCAGGCGCTAAGGCATTATATGGGAATAAGGGGGGGGGGGGGGGGGGGTGGCAAACGGCTATCAAAATGGGGATAAATATTTGCAGCTTTTAAATGGCACGTCCAGCTTTTAATTGGCACCTTGCGCTTTTAATTTCTGGCGGCCGCGAAACGCAGCGGGGCGCTTTTAATTTGGCCGGAAGCGCTTTTAAAATGGCAGAATGCGCTTTTAAATGGCAACTTGCGCTTTTAATTCCGTGGAAGCTGCGGAGCCGTGCCGATGGTCAACCAAAAGGCAGACGGTGGGGACATAGGCGACCGCACTGAATGGATGACTTTCTCGTCGCATTCTGCGTGAATTCACGTAACTTGGATGTCCAGAATTCGCATTTTTTGATTGCACATATTGCTATCCCTTGACAGCGTATATTCCTTTGAATTTAGGCTATGCTTAGGCTCGCCCTGCGCCCACAGTCCACAAGAGTCAGTCGGCGTCGCAGTCTGGCGGGTCGAAGCTCAGGCATACGCGACCGGTGACCGACTTCAGGGCGCGCGGAGCGCGCCCTGAAGTTGGTGGTCGCGCTAAGCCTCAGCTGAGACCCGCCAGGCGCGACGTCGACCGAGTTTTAGTGCAAACTGTAAGTGGAATAAACACTCCTCCATATAATTCACCTCCTGCTTAGGCCGGTTGAGCCCCTTCCCTGCTTTGCCCTGTCGCGCAAACAGCGATGCCTGGCCATTGCTGCGTGCCATGAATACGCTCCTCCACCCCGTTAAGTCCTGGGGAATACTGCCGGAGGAATTAAAAGCGCAACATGCCATTTAAAAGCGCGTTCTGCCATTTTAAAAGCGCCTCCTGCCATTTCCGAAGAGCGGCAAGCAAAAGCTGTCGTGGCAAATTAAAAGCGCTAGTTGCCATTTAAAAGCGCTTCGTGACTTTATTAAAAGCGCAAAGCGATTTATTAAAAGCGCCCAAAATCCCCACCCTATCAAAATCCACTCTTGTACGGTAGACATCAGTAGCGGATCCAGGGGGGGGGGGGCGGTTGTGCGGGCGCCCCCCCCCCTTAGGCCAAACCGCCCCCCCCCAATACCCCACCCGCGAACAAAAAATAGCGCGGCAACACCTCCAGAGCAAAAAATTTTCGCCTGCGGCGCTATTTTATAGCACTTTTGTACCAAAATAGGCCAAAATCGGACAAAATTTTTGCCTGCGGCGCTATTTTAAAGCATTTTTGTACCAACATAGGCCAAAATCGGCAAAAATTTTCGCCTGCGGCGCAAATTTTTTATGTGCTTTTATAGCATCTTGGTCCCCCCTGTGGCCTCAAAAATTCCGCCCCACCCCCATTCCAAAATCCTGGATCCGCCACTGGTAGACATAGCCGCTTTCTACGCTCCAAGACCTATCCCAGCCAGCCGTAACAGAAGCCACGCTCGTTTCAAACGGAACCACCACCAATCCTCACGCCCTGGTGTGCAACGCCGACCCCGAGAAGTGTTTTTACTTCATTGATCCAGGTGAGTAGCAGGATTACATTTTGCGTTTCAGTTACAATTAGTCGCCCCTAACTGAAACTGAATCGAAACTGGCACAGACTTCACAACTTAAACTGAAAACGAAACTGAAACTTGGAAGTTGTAGTGTCATGCTGAAGTGACGCCAAACATCTGCGTATATCCGTGAATAGTGTCCGTCAAAATTCATAACAGTAGTAAGCATTCTGCTCATACCAAGACTCGAATTACTGAAGAAGCTGACCCAAGCTTAGGTAATTCTAAGCATATATCTCCGAAGTATTAGCGCCCAAGCTTGGTTGTGATCAATTTACCGTATTTCAGTTTCTGATCCTGAGGCTCGGAAAAAGCCGAAACTGCAGCTGACACTGAAACTGAAATGCAGCCAGCATCATAACTTTAACTATAACTAAAATTGAAATGAGTTTGTACTGGTCAACCTTGTGAGTAGTTTGTAACGACCTTTCTATTTTAGGCAACCCGTTGATAGATACATATCTACAACTACAAGAAGTATCGACAGGAGGCGTTTGTTGAGGATTGAACAAGTCTCTTTCAACAAGCTGTGTGTGTAAAAAGTTCAACCTATACTTTGCGTCTGCCAAATCTTGGTGAACAGTGCAGTGAACTTTGTACAGATCGTTAGCCGCATCTGGAGAAAGTGTCTTGAGAATGTGTACCTTAATGCCAAGTGCAGCTATCCCCACGATACGGTTGTCTGTACAGCTGATCTGAAGCTCAGTGATATCGCCTCGTTCGCTATATGTTATCGGCATGATACGACGCCGTTTATCTGATGTTTCCTGCCTGTGTGAAAACGTCACATCCAACAAAAAAACTTGCCAAAAGTTTGGTGCGAGCGAATTCCTGTGTTCGGCGTACGCATTTCTGTTTCCGAGTTCACATTCATCAATAAACAGCTGTTCTGGCTATCAGACGAAAATGTCGATTTTGACATTTTTATAAATTTTAATTATAAATATCTCGAAATTGCAATTTATTAAAACAGTAAAACTATGCCACAAATTCTTATTGACATACGGTCTTACCATGTCTGCGTTTAAATTCGTCAAAAAACGACGTTCTATTTTTGTCGATTTATGAAATTTTGACATATAATCGCGTATTTTACCGAATTCTGCATTTGCAAAAATTTTATTTTGTGTTGCAAATTATCCGTGGGCTATGTCCTTGCCATTTCTGAAGAAATTTCACCTTTAGCTCATCAGACGAAAAAGTCGATTTTCGACATATTCGTATTTTAATCGAAAATATCTCAAAATTGCAATTGATTAGAACTGCAAAACTATGTCACAAATTCTTATTGACATACGGCCTTACCATTTATGCATTCACATTCGTCAATAAATGACGTTCTATTTTTGTCAATTTACGAAATTTTGACAAATAATCGCGTATTTCTACTAAATTCCACATTTGCAAAAAATTTCTTTTGTGTTACAAAGTATCCGCGGTCTATGCTCTTCCCATTCCTGAAGAAATTTTGCCGCTAGCGCATCAAGCAAAAAAGTCGATTTTTGGTATTTTCATACTTTAATTGTAAATAACTCGAAAATGCGAAATTAGCAACAGAAACGGACATCGGATCCGTACTCAGCGACCTTGACTCTACTTGACCACATATGCCACATATCTTACTTTTGTGCGACGGACAGACACACAGACACACAGACACACAGACACACAGACAGACATTGTCATCCGTATATATACACCTCGCCGCGCTGAGGCGCGGCGAAAAAAGCGGAGTGGTTTTGAGCTTTGGCTTTTTTCGCCCGGCCTCAGCCGGGCGAACCCCTACGAGAGCTTTGCGTCCGTGCGTGCGTGCGTCCGTCCGTCCGTCTGTCCGTTCGTTACGCTCTCAGATCTCGGCGTTGGAAAGTCGTAGGAAGGCGATCTTGGGCTCTACGGAAAGCTCTCGACTCACTGGTAATGTTGCTAAGAGACTTCGAAATTCAAAACTTTGAATTACGCGCGCTACAGTAACCCGAAGGTTCAAACTGAAAACGGCTCTAACTCGCTCGTCTTACGTGGTAGAGCGGCGCGCGATAGGTCAACTAAAAGGTCTCGACGTGCGCTTTCGTTTGGCATTAAAAGTTTTCTTAATTACGCAAACACGCAACACGAAAAGCGACATTATCGCGTTTTTAACGCAGAAATCGCTCTAACTCGCTCAGCGTGCGTCGTACGGAGACGATCTTGGGTTGGTTGGATAGCTCTCGACTCACTGATCATTTGTTCTTCTATTGGTCGAAACTCAAAAGTTTGAATTTCGGGAGCTACAGTAACCCAAAGGTTTAAAACGCAAAACTTATCTAACTCTCTCGTCTTCCGTCATAGAGAGACGATCTTAAGTTCGTTGAATAGGTTTCGGCGCACTGATAATTCCGTTAAGAGAAGTCGAAATTCAAAAGTTTGAATTGCGCGCGCTACAGTAACACGAAGGTCCGAAACGCAAAACGGCTCTAACACGCTCGTCTTACGTCGTAGAGCGGCGTGCTATAGGTCAACTAAAAGGTCTCGACGTGCTCTTTCACTTGGCGTGAAAATTTTGTTAATTACGCAAACACGCACCACGAAAAGCGACATTCTCGCGCTTTTAGCGTAGAAATCGCTCTAACTCGCTCAGCGTGCGTCGTAGAGAGACGATCTTGAGTTGCTGGATAGCTCTTGACTCACTGATCAGTTGTTCTTCTATTGGTCGAAACTCAAAAGTTTGAATATCGCGAGCTACAGTAACCCAAAAGTTCAAACGCAAAACTTCTCTAACTCGCTCGTCTTACGTTGTAGAGCGGCATTCGTTCGACCGTTTGAAAGCTTACGTTGAGGCAGTTGTTGAACGGTCATTCCTAAAGAAATACTTTTGTTTTTTTAAATCCTTGTCTTACGAACAACTTTGTGTGCTAAAAAAATTAATCCCGGGCGATCCCAATGTTGCCTTGCAACAACCGCTCAGAAATGCGTGTGTCTTGCTAAAAAAATTAATCCCGGGCGATCCCAATGTTGCCCTGCAAGAACCGCTCAGAAAGGAGCGTGTCAGAAGTAGCGCATGAATAGTGGACTCCGGGCGGACGCGCGTCATATCGGAAAGGCTTCAAAATACTTTACAAAAGTATCCACTCTTTTACTCTTCCACTTTAAAACACTCACAAACCACTCTGTATTAATAAAACAACTCAACTTTTTTAAAACAGCTTGTTACTGAGATTGTAGCAAGGCCCTTTCCGGTTTCGTGCAGCGTCTTTGACTCTCCTCGCGACTACACTTTTTGGAGTGGTCTTGCTATGCAACATTGGTATCGCTCGGGTTTAATTCTTTAAACCAAGAAAATCATCTTTTTAGACTAAATTAAAAAAAAACACTGGAATCTAACGCAAAACTACAGGTTAATTGTGAGCATGATTTGATGCTGGCTTGCAGTGAGCTCTTCAGCGATGTCAAGATCGCTCCTCTGCAACGCACGAGTGCCAAGATATAACAAACCAAAGTCTGCAGTTTTCATCGCGTTTTGGTTACTGTAGCCCTCTCAATGACCTTTTGAAACTTTTTATTGTCGGATTCTTGCTCAGGAGGTCGAGCGCTTCATTTTGATATGCGATTCGACTAGGTTCAATGAAGTTTTGACTTTTCGCGGACATTACTTCGGGATACTGTGGCGCGCAATTCTTCAAACTTGTTATTATTTCGACTTCACAGTTCGCGAGAGTAGTCCCAGGGCTACTCGCCGATGTGTCGAACTCAACTCAGCGACGTCAGACAAGCGAGTTATTAAGCCCGAAGCAAGCGTGTCGTTTCCAGTTTTCGACGCGTTTTGGATACTGTAGCTCTCTAGTTAAACTTTTAAAACTTTTTTTGTCGCATTCGTGCTCAAGAGCTCGAGCGCTTTACTTTGATATGCGATTTGATTAGCTTCGGTCAACTTTTGTCTTAAAATGGACCCCACTGTATACTGTAGCGCGCGAGTTTGAAAATTTATTCCAGTTTTGAACACTCAGATGGCGAGAGTAGTCCGATGGCTACCCGTCGATGTGTCGAACTCAACCCAGCGACGTCAGACAAGCGAGTTATTAAGCCCGAAGCAAGCGTGTCGTTTCCAGTTTTCGACGCGTTTTGGTTACTGTAGCTCTCTGCTTAAACTTTTGAAACTTTTTGTTGTCGCATTCGTGCTCAGGAGCTCGAGCGCTTCACTTTGATATGCGATTTGACTAGCTTCGGTCAACTTTTGTCTTAAAATGGACCCCACTTTGGGATACTGTAGCGCGCGAGTTTGAAAACTTATTTAGGAGTCCGCGGGCTACTCGACGATGTCTCAAACTCCACCCTACGGCGTCGGACGAGCGAGTTATTAAGCCCGAAGCGAGCGTGACCCACGAACGTACATACATACGCACGCACGCACGCACGCACGCCGAGCTCTTGATAGGGTTCGCTCGGCTGAGGCCGAGCGAAAAAATTGACAAATTGGTGCGACACACATTGACTCATTCTTCTGCCCAGCACACTTGTGTAAGACCCAAAGGGGGGGGGGGGAGGGGGGGGGGTGGGGGGCACTAGAAACTTACTTAAGGTGGTTTCAGTTTCAGTTCCAATGCTAAAATTATGATGCTGGACGAGTTTCCGTTTCAGTTATGGCCTTTTCCAAGTGCCAGTTTCAGTATACCGTAAATCCTCCAATAAGCGCCCTCCCTCGAATAAACGCTCCCCCCCCCCCTCCAATAAGCGCCCCCCTTAGAGGAAGGTTGAAAAAGTAACCCCCCCCCCCCCCTCCAATAAGCGCCCCCCCTTTTGTTAGTACCAGCAGTACTAGCACTACCATATGTGCTCTGTCACCATTCCTAACACAAGATTGGGCTACATACGACAGCACTACTACTAAATTCAGGTATTCTGATCAGAAGCTGTACAGGTTTGAGCCTCAAATCTATGCAGATGTGCGCAATAATGAGACAACAACGGGGAATTTTGGTGAAATTTTGGCACTCCGGAGGGGTCGAGTTAATAAGCGCCCCCCCTCGAAGAAGCGCCCCCCCACCTCCTATAAGCGCCCCCCTAGAGGTAGGTTGAAAAATAAGCGCCCAGGGCGCTTATTGGAGGATTTACGGTAACTGAAACTCTGAGTTTCAGTTAATGAAAGTCCAGATGTCACAGTTGAGTGATTGATGCCGAGCCATTTCAAGCTTGGTAGGCCACCTCAATATTTCGAGTCTAGGTATGAACATATTGTCCACTTCAGTAACGAAATTTGCTGAGAATACTACAAATACTTTGTATACGCACTACGCAGAGATTGGCGCTATTTCAGCATCAAATAAGTGAAACTACGTAAATTGAGAGTTTCAGCAGTTCAGTTATGAAGCCTAGCCAGTTTCGATTCACCTTTTGTATCTGTTAACTAATTGTAACTGAAACTGAAAGTACGCACGTATGTAGTCCAGGCGAAAACTCGTTCGTTGCAGGCAACTACTCGAACTGGACCGACGCTGTGGACCGCTGCGCAAGCATATACAGCAATACGTAACTGAACCAGTAATAGGGACAT
>JASAMZ010013774.1:12500-16662 GCA_030248115.1 Linhomoeus sp. GSCO2_2 | reverse complement strand
TTGTAGTCTTTCTTGGTTTCAGTTCATATTGTCCTCGTAGAGGAAGAGGTGTGCGCCGCAGGCCACCAGAAGGCGACGTCCTTCCAGGTTCCAGGAGAGATGCGTCACCGAGTGGTCGACGGCCGGCCGCACACGATCCGTCTCGAACCATCGGTAGTTGATCTTCTGAACGACATCAGGCGAGTGTCGCTCGCTGCTAGAATCAGACAAGACAAAAAGAGAGGGCGCTGCGATTACATGGCGGGTGTCCTGCTTCAGCAACGGCGTCGGCTCGAAAATGCGCACGTCGTCGCCATAGGACGCCGCGATCTGAACCATTGCATGAGGTTCGAGTGGTAGAAAGGCTTCACATGTGAATACATTTTCGGCACCATCATCAAGAAAGCAGAACCTTTCCCGTCTCGGCGCAGCAGTCGACGCCGGTCACCTGTGTGCACTCTCCTGAGGCGGCGCTGATGATCTGTATTCGGTCGAAGTCCGGCGATAGGATCACCACGTCACAGCCCACCGCGCAGGCCTGAAATCAACTGCCAGACTCGACTGCACGAGCGTTGTGTTACGCAGTTGCCAATGCAACGTTGCCCTTGCACTTTTGTTCTACATGCGCCGGCGGATCCATCGAGTTTAGCTGGCATACAAGCCCCCTCCCCCCTCATCCCCACACACTTTCATTCTCAGAATAGAACGGAACGGCGCGGGCCAGCCAAAGCCAGCGGCGCTTAGAACAGAGAGAAGTCGTAGAACAGAAGAGCGGGAAGTGGGAAGGGACGGTACAGCAGGCAGGCGGCGTCAGGTCAAGAAGAAAGGAGGAGACGGCGTCCGTTCAACTGGCCCCCATGGGTGGAATCAATAAAATCCGTAACGCAACCCCCTCCTGCCAGTGGCAGACGCGCCAACAGCCACGATGACGACTAAAACGGCGCTTCGCGCTTCCTGCCTCTTCCGGTAGCGACGACAAATCCATCTTCTTACCATCGACGACCAGTAGCACAAACACTGATAAGAACTGTGCTGTCGGCCTAACTTGGGGGGGGGGGGGGGGGGGGGAGGGGGGGGGGGACTTTCGACACAAGTGCGATCCTGCCCCCAATTGATGAAGCGCAATGATCTGTCGTCAGTGGAAGAACCCCGCGCCAGCGGCACGGATTAACAAGATTAGTAGACGGGGGCAGAGCCCCTCGGGGCACTCCTCCCCTCTTCAGAAGAATTTTGGGAGTTGAATCATGCTGTGCATTGATCAACGAGACATGTCAGTGATGCTTAGTGGCCATGCTGATCGCAAAATTAATGGCAAATTCTGAATTGTGACCCTCCAATACCCCACATTTGACATACAGCACGCCTAGCTTCAGCTGAACTGACACAACCAGGTTTTCCACTTGAGGGCACGTATGGTGGCAAGCAAATTCTTCAAAAATGGTCCCACACATCTCAAAACGAAAAGACAACATCAAATTCGTTATCAGCATCCCCGAAAAGCCGAAATCGAGTACTTACACGGGAGGTGCCCGGGACAAATCGGGCAGCCAAAGATTTTGAATTTGAATTTCCCGCCAAAATACGCGTCGGACGAAAAAAAGTGATATAACAAAAACAACGTATCTTTTGATGCTCTATCACGTGGAAGTCCAACTGACACCGAAATGTCTCAACTGACCCCACTTTGTACCGAAATGCCGAAAATTTGTTAAAAAATTGAAATGTCGCCCAAAAATTGGCGCCGTCCAAAGTTGAAACTTTGCCACAGTGAAGGTATTTGTAACACTCAAAAACTGTGCTAGTGTTGTCGAAATCGATTTGCACAGCAAGAAATGGGAAAAGACGAACTTTTAAATTTTGACCAAAAATCGATTTTTTCAAATTTTCACCCAAAAATTGGCGGTTCCGACAGAAGTGACCTACTACAATGTTGTAGAGCTCGCCGAGCTCTATCGATTGGTCTTTACCCCATCTCGATACGGGCACCCTATCAAAAGTTACACCGGCCCGAAGTTTTACCCGGAAACCCGGGGCCTAACTTTGGAGTGAATTCCCCGGCCGGTCCCACTTCTGAGCGCATCATATAAAACGATTCCGGATAGAGCTATCCAAGTTCTTCAATTGGGGCAAACAACTTGCGGTCAGCCTTAAAAACAAGAAAACTACGACCTGACCGTGAACCCCTACTTTTGGGTAGAAAAACCCGGTTTTTGGTACCCGGCCCGGGCAGGCCCGGACCCAGCCCGACGGCGCCTATACCATCGGAAAGCCCAATGTCTTTTACATATTTGGCCCAAAGCTCGTCTCGCTCCGTTCTACCGGAGCACTATTCTAAGCGTCCAAAGTTCGTCGGAGGCCAAAAAACCGGGTTTTTGGCAACTTGCCAAAAATCGGGTCCCGGACGGAAGTCGAGACCTTCGATCCACCCTGCGCCTTCCAGAGACCTATCGAATAAAAAAAAAAATTCGCCCCGATCGGCCATCCCTAGCCCGACTTATGAGCGTTTGAATTTACACAGAATCCGCACGATCACTATAGCACTCCTCCCTTTTGGAGGGGAGGAGTGCCAAAAAGAGAGCGACCATACATACAGGAATCGAAGCACGTGGTTGGTCGTTATCGGAGTGAACAGACGAACGAGACGCAAGATGACGACGGACTTCAAGACGGCTTCGTTCGATGGACGAAAACAGTAAACATCAATTGAATGGACAGATGAAATTATCATGGAGGAACGCAGACGCAACAAAGCATATGACGACAACAAAGCGTATGTATCGATGATGCCCATACAAACTCGAGGAGAGAAAGCAAGTTAGCAAGGCAGCAGAGCGCCGCAGCACAACAACAAACAAACGCAAACGAACCGTGAAGGTGGCTCCATCCACGCTGCCAATGGCGAAGGCGTTTTCCGCCCGGTTCAAAGCTCCGGTGATCACTTGATGGGCCGACATCTCTCGAATATTCAACTATTCTGGCTACCTCTGTCGCCTAAAGAATAGACAACAAATGGAACTAGAAATTAGATATAAATCGCGAAAATAGATAGACCCTCTGGATCTGGAGCGAACACTAACGCAGGCGGAGTTCTTCCTCGATGTTCATATAATCTTACTTAGGCCAAACAGCACAATAACGATGCTGATAGAAGCGCACCGAAGCGAATCGTTGATCTGATTTGTCACGAGCCAGTTCCAGCGGTCATGTCTTCTTCTATGTTTCTTCGACAAGTGGCACATTTACACCTTTCTCTGTCTCTTATGAAGTCCCTCCTTCAAGTTTTCATGAGCTGAACTGCAACGAGCAACAAAGCTTCCGCCCATCTGACTTCTCCGGATCGAAATTCATATCGAATATAAAACGGAACCACAGCTGTGAGAACAATAATGTAAGCGAATCGCCAACTATGGTAGAAATACGTTGGTGTTGTGATTAGGCAAAGCTACCAATTTTGGTGCGTGACCATTGACCGCTGACAGACAGAAACCGTCTCTGCTTCCACTACGTTTGCCTAATTACCAACTGCTGTAAGTTCAATTTTGTTCTTTCTCGTCTAATTTTCGATTCCATGCGGGCACACTGACAACTATGTCGCCAACCCTGACGCCTCGCTAAACTACTGTCCCTTAGTCACATGAAATGGAGCTACATATCGATTTTTGCCGACGCGAAATTGTACGGCAAGAGACACTTCGTTACTATTCCAGTGGGCCTTCACGGCAGGGGGGGTATGAATGGTGGCAGTGGCAGTGGCAGTGGCAGTGGCAGTCAGGGGTATGAATGGTGGCAGTCTGGCAGTGGCAGTCAAAATCTTTGTGCAAGCACATTTTTCGGCAGAGTAGACGACTCGAGATGGGACAAAGACCGATCTATGCAGCTCGTCAAGATCTTTAATTTTCTAGTTATCGACTTTTTTCGGAGTCGTCGAATTTCATATGAAATTCCCGAAAAATCAAATTTTTGAACATAAATTCACGATTTTCTCACAAAAATAGACACGATACAAAAAATTGATTTATGCAAAAAAGATGCGCCTTGGGGTGTTCTATATCATGAAAATCTAACTTTCACAACATCTACTCCGATTAACCCACTTGGCACAAAAATATCAGGAATATTTACAAAAAGTTGGAATTCGCGCGCATTGTATAAACAGTTACAAAAGTGCAATTTTCTTGTTATA
>JASAMZ010013774.1:0-7500 GCA_030248115.1 Linhomoeus sp. GSCO2_2 | reverse complement strand
TGTTTCCAGGTCATGCATGATGAGAATCTGCGCAGCTTGGTCGGTTGGCTGCGCATCAGAGAGGAGGCGCTTGTCTCGAAGTTCAACGAGCAAGAATCAGAAATGACGTGGGTTTGCCTTCAAGAATCGTCGTTAAATATTCTCGCTTGTTTTCTCTAGCACAGGGTTTTTGCGCATAATCAGGGGCATATGCACCTAGAAATATGGCCGTGCACTTAGAAATTTCGGCTAGGTGCACCGCCGTGCACCTAAAATTCTAGACAGGTTTTCACCATAATACATCATTGTATCAAAAAAATTTCGCCTGCGGCGCTATTTTAACCATCGTTTTTTTCATTTTGAGCTCAAAAATCGAAAATTTTCGCCTGCGGCGCTATATTTAGCGTCTTTAGCGATCTTTTCCACATTTTGGTCATGCAAATGCAAAATTTTTGCATGCGGCGCTGTCTTAATGTTGATTTTCTTTAATGTCTTATCTACATACTTTGTGCAAAAGTACACCTTTCGCTGCCTAAAATTGGCAGTTTTTGCACGATGTTTAGGCTCTGCACCTAATTTTTCATGGAGGATCTAAAAGTCTGAGTTAGGTACACGCTATGCTCCTAGGGTTTCGACGACAAAACCCTGGTCTAACACTGTGTGAACTGCTCCAGTGACATCCGGTTGGCGTACGTGGAGGAGCAAGGTCGGTTCAACTCGACGCAGCAGTCGCTCAACGATCGCCGACTGGAGGTCGCGGCGGAGAGAGCCGCCGAACAGGCGAACGCTTCCCCTGAAACGCGACTCCCCTTTGTCGCCCCTACCACCCCACTTGAGTGAGTGTTGAAATGTGTCATGCTGTTCAAAGTGGCGCGCCAAACTTCAACTTTTCGTGTTGCTTTCGCAGGCCGCCGACAGTGGAGGAGCCGGCGGCAGTGTTCCCGGAGCAGCCGCTGACGGCCGAGCCTCCCATACCCCCTGCCATCTTCCAGATGATGAAGGACAGCATTGAGAAGGCCGTGGCCGCCGACGCGGCGGAGAAGCGCGAGCGCCAAGAAGTCGACGGCGCCACAGAGCCGCTGGAGCACTCGGGCGGAGGAGGAGAAGGCGGCGGTGGACCGAGAACCCCGCCGCCAACCACCGCCGACGCACCCGTGGCGTCCGTGCAACCTCTGCAGCAGCCGCCGGCGCCCTTCCCTTTTCCACCGGCGCCTCCTTTCCAAGCGCGTCCTCCGCCGACGGATCCGCTGGCTATTCCGCCGGCCATTTTGTCGCAGAAGTCGCAGGTGCTTTCGTCGTTGGTCAAGTCGCTTGGCATCAGCAGGGGACAGTCGCCGCAGCCCCAGCCGCCGTTTGTGTCGTCGTCAAGCGGCGGTTCCAGCGCCAGTATGTCGTTTGTGGACACGACTCGGCCGCCGCCTTCTTCGCTGCCGCCGACGTCTGCTGGCCAAGGAATGGGGCCTCCGCTGTTTTCGGGTCCCCCTCCTTTGCCGCCGCCGCCGCCGCCCTTCGCCGTCACGTCTTCCACTTCTCGCCCGTTCTTGCCGCCTCTGCCACCGATGAACTTCCCAATGGCCAATCCTGGCTTGCCGGGCCCGCCCCCTGGGCCACCCGTACCCGGACAAATGGGCCCCGGGCCGGGTCCCCCACCACCCCAGATGCCACGGGCGCCTGGTCCCGGCCCTCCACCCCAAATGATGATGCCTCCTATAGGCATGGCTGCTGGTCCTCCTGGCCCACCACAGATGGGTCCGTCTCCACAGGGGCCGCCTTCTCTCTTCCCTCCAGCACGTCAACCGATGGGCCCTCCACCTACGAGAGGACCACCCATGGCGACAGTGTCTCCCGTGAGGCGCGCCCACCAAAGGAAGCGTCCGCGGAAGACGACGGCGCCCATGAAGCGACCCATGCGCGCCGTTTTGAATCTGGCTCCGACGACCACCTCAGCAGAGGAGCTTGAATCGCCGTCTAAGGGCGACGACGACGTCGAGTGTCAGCCACAAAACCCTCCAGTATTCGGCAGTTCGTCCAGCGAGCCACTGGACCTCTCACTCAAAAGCAAGAGGGAAGTGGTCAACGTGGAGCCCACGATTGGTGCAACAACTGCAATTGAAGAAGCGCACGACGGCGTCCAATCTGTTGATGAATACGAGACGGCGGTCAAACTGGAGCCCTGACCATCTGCGTCCGTCGCATCAGCTGTATACATGCGAATGTTGTCGCGCGAATTGCGTCGTAGCAGTGTGTTGTCGCCCTAGTAGTCTCAAGAAATGTAATGCGGCGTCTGGCGAATCAGAAGGGGTCGCCCCGCAGCCTTAACTTCTACACACGTGTCTGTCTATACTTCCTCCTGTGGTACTACTAGAAGGTTGTAACCCTCCAAGCGCCCCGCTCTTGAAAGGGTGTAACAACCGAGTTCTACGCGGAGCGCGATGTTATGCGTAATTGTAGTCGTTCGCCCCAATCATAATCACCGTCGTTCGTGCAGTATTCGTCATTGTCACAGTCGATACCGTCGTCGTCTGCCTACGCCGTGTCTCCTACGTGGTGCGCTATTGTCCAAATGTCGTTCTTGTTTGTTCTCTAACGTCGGCGGGCTTCTGTTTTCCCAGCTTTTGGAAGGCGCAGCTCTCTCATTTCTCTGTTACCACGTGTTCGTTCGTTGCATTGTGGAAGGTGGAAGAAGTAAAAAGGTTTGTCTCGGTGACGTCTTGAGTTGCCCATTTGAGCGGCTTGACTCTTTGCCATCGGTTGATTTCTTTCGAGTTCCTCGTTTGATCGTCTTTTCAGTGGTCATGTCGAGTCCATTCAGTTGTCTTTGGCTTTCGCGCGGACGCAAGCGCGGGGGCGTCCGCGTTTCTCCTGCATGGAAGCCGATTGTTGGTGGAGGAGGGTGGGGGCGCTGCTGACGGCAGCGTACTGCTGCTGCCGCTTCGCTGCCGACGCCGCCTCCCCAGCGGAATTCTATAGCCCTAGCCGTCTGCTGGAAGGCCTAAAGGGCGGTTGCGTGGTGGCAGCGCCGCTGTCTGCTGCGTACAACATCGATGTGAACGAAGCGGCGGAGCTACTGAATGAATTGGAGGCGGCTCTGGGGGGCAAAGTGGTCTTCGGGACAGTCGACTTGAATGAAGTCGGCTCCCACCGACATGTGACTCTCTACCTGGACGACAAGCCCTTCCAGAAAGCGCAAGCGTTGGACGGCTTCTATTTCGTGGTTTTTGAACGGCTGGTACAAGACCGAAGTTGCCTCTTGGCCGACACACTGCAGCGCAAGAGGGTGACGGCGTCCGCCTATCGTGGGCCCCTGAACTCGGGATTAGTTCTGGCCTTCATCAACGAACACTGCGACACCTACTGGAGCGAGCTTGGCGAATTGAACGCCGTCGGCCGATTCGTGAATGCGCTGCACCACCATCTCTACCGGGTGAACGCAACTGAGGGCGCCATTTCCACCGGAACTCTGGTCAACAGATGCAACGACCTCGAGGGCTTGTTCTACTCTGGTCGCTGCACTAAGCCTGCCAGCTGTGACTCTGCCGACTCCAGTTGTGGCGTTGAGTCGAAGGCGAACGTCTGGACCGCCGGTCCCAGCGGCGACGTGGTGTTGCCCAGATGCGAAAGCGTCCAGGAGCTTCCCAGCGCCGACGAGTTCTTCCGCAACTATCTCGGCAAGTCCAGGCCGGTGGTGTTCAAAGGGGCATCGCGGTCGTGGGCCGCCTATCGGCGGTGGACGAACGACTTCTTCCGAAGGAAGTTCGGCCAGCAGAAGGTCCACATCAAGCTGGTCCCACCGAAGGGCGTATTCGAGGGCGTGGAGCCGCGCGCGCTCTGGAACGCCAGCGCCGACTTCGAAGTGCCCCAAGTCGTGCTGGACTCTGTCGTGGCGCCCGATCTGGTCACGGTCCGTCCCCACGGCGTGCAGATGGAGCTGGCCGCTTTTCTGGACATCGTGGAGGGGAAGTCGCCGATTGGCGAGCAGCTCTCCGCCTATTTGGAGTATACCTCTCTGAAAGAGCTATCCAAAGGTAACTAATGGAGCCTGGGTAGTCAATGGTGTGTCGACGTCACGGACGCCGCTTCCTGGCTCAGAGCTCGAGCGCGACCTGGACGAGCCAGAGTTCGCCAAGCGTCTGCTTCTGTTGGACGCCCTGAACGTTTGGCTGAGCGACGGCAACACCCTGGGAAAGCTCCACTTTGACGAGTACGACAACCTGCTTTGCCAGGTGTGTGTCGCTGCGCTCGCGCCCGCTTACCCCTTGGCAAGTTCTGGGCGTTTTATCAGTTAGGTAGCTGTGCGTGTGAACGAAGGCAAACTTTCGTCTGGCGCGTACGGTTCTGTCTCGCTGCTTCAGCTGAGAGGGCGCAAGCAACTGATTATCTACGAGCCTTTCGACAACGCCAACTTCTACGAAGGCCACATTATGGAGGCGATGCTAAAGTAGGCGTGAATTTTCTGCTGCGCTTTTCAGGAGGTGTGTGAAGCTACATATGAGGACTGCGCCTTACTTCGTCTAGGTTCGAAAACGGCAACTTCTCGCGAAGTCACTTGATGGAGAGTACTTCTATGACCATGTCGCCCGTCGACATAACCAAGCCTAACTTTGAGGTGGCAACTGCGTCCTTGGCAGATAACACGTGGAATATCGTTTGAAAAACTTCAGTGTTCCCCTTGCAGAAATTCCCCAACTTCTCCAAGACATTCCCGCTGAACTGCACGATTGACGAGGGTGACATTCTCTATTTGCCCGCCTTTTGGTGGCACGAAGTACAGTCCTATCCTAACCCGACGGAGGGGCGCAACTTGGCCGTCAACTACTGGTCTGACTGCCAGTATTATGCATCTTAGTCAACTCTACAGTTTCTAGTTCCATTGCTGCATGGGTTTCAGGTACGCGCCGTTTCTCACGAAAGAATTCCCCTGCATCGATTGCGGGTTCACCGTTAACAGGAAGTATCGAAGCGCGCTGAATGAGTTTGCTTTCTTCTGATGAAGATCTAAGTCAGCTGCACCCTTGCCGATTTCTAGTCTCGAATGCCTCCATATTCCGGTGGATTGGAATAAACGTTTCCTTGGTCCCTCGATTGTAGCATACTGTAACTGCGACGGTTGTTGCCGGTTGGTGCGGTATCGCCACCTTTGTACGTGTGAGGTACTAACTCTGGAGTTACAGCAACGTCCGTTCACCGTTTGGGGCGGACACCTCCCAACACTCTCGAGTCGAGCGAAGGAGCGAGCGTTTTGCAGTTCTCGAATGTATCCTTTGGCGCAGCTACCTCCACCGCCTCACCCGAACGGTTGGTTTAGCAGCATATTGATCGTTGACTTGCCTCTCATGTATGGTGCGCTTCAGCGTTTTTCCCGCTGCGCGCCTTCGTCCCAGCCTCGCCCACGGTGCTGGTGCCGCGCACGACGGCCGGCCTCGTTCCACTGGTGGGTCCTCCGCTGACCTCCGCCTTCTCTGCGCCGCCGCCGCCCCCTGCCGCGGCCCAGCTTCATCGGCAGCACTCGGGCGCTGCCGGCAACGGTCTCCTGCCCCAACCTAGTCATCATCCCCACCACCACCATCCGCATCATCGGATGGGACCGCCGCCGCCCGCGCAGGCGAACGGCGCCCTCAATGGGCCTGCGCCGCCTGCGCAGCAGCAGTCGCCACCCAGGATGGGAGGCATCACGAAGCCCGACGTGCCAGTCGACGGTGCGTGCGTGTCATGGAAGTGAAGCGTCGTCGATTTTTGCTTCCGCTACTGAATACCTAATGTTTCTTTTTATACTCCACAAAAAAGTGTGGAGTATAGCGTTTGTGCGCGAAACGCAGTAATTTGGACCGGATGGGGTTCGCGCGTGAAGCGGCCGATTTGCAAACGGTTTTTTGCGTTGGGTAGGCCTAGTAGGTGGGCAACCTGCACGACATATGGGGTCACGCTCCGGGACCCCGTTGGCGGGAAATTCAAAAATTTAAATTTTCAAAGTACTGAAAAAGGCATAGTACAAGGTAGAACTCGAAAAAGTTGCATATAATGGTATATACTATCTTTTGATATGTTGTAGTACTCGACAGTGCCGAACACGGAAAAAATGAATTGGATCGCTGCGGGACCCATTTTGGCGCCAAATTTGAAAAATTCGCGAATTTTGGCCCCGGGTCGACTTCGACGGGCTGCTGTGCGAGCTAGGTAGCAGCTAGAGCGGCGAGACCACTCTTGTTGCTCCTTCCCAGATGTCCTCTATCGAATGAGCTATGAACGGAGAAAACCGGCCGAAACACAAAAAAGTTATTTTCCCGCAACTTTTTCGACTCCGGGGTCAAAAATTGCGATTTTCGCATTTCGGCGTCTATAGCGCTCGAATGCGTTGCCGAATCGTTCCAAAAGTGGTTTCAAACGATTCTGCGCTTAAATCTGGCCCAGAAAAGTATTTTTGAAAAATTTGCAGAGCTACAGTATCCCTGCCGCGTCGGTTTGAATTTTGGGTGTCGGGTCGACTTTGCCAATATTATGCTCGATTTCGGGGTTTTCGGGGGCGCTGATTACGAATTTGGCATCCGTTCAGTGCTTAGATGATGTTTGAACCTACCTAAGACGAATTTGTATTCTACCGTACCCCAAGTGCAGACTTTCAGTTCCCGGAGTCCATAGGAAACTAGGGGTGTTGTATGTCGAGTCTGGGGTATTTTGGGATGTAGATCACGAATTCAGCATTGCTTTTGCGATTGGGAGTGTCAGAAGGCCACAACAGGAGAGGAGTCACCGTGCGTAAGAGTCCAAATTTGTGGAGTATACTGCGTCCCCCGGACGACTTGCCTGGTATTGTTATGCAGGGCCCACGCAGCTAAGGAAACTCTTCATCGGCGGTCTGACCCACGAGACGACCGACGAACAGCTGGCCGACTACTACGGTAGCCCAATGCCAACTTTTTGTGTGCCACCAAGTCCCATCCATCCCTCACACGTGAGCATACACTCTGCAGGTCAGTGGGGCACCGTGGTCGACTGCATAGTGATTCGTGACCCGGCGACCAAGGCCTCTCGGGGATTCGGATTCATCACCTACGCCACTGTGCGTGCGCTTAAACACTCTCTCTCTCTTTGAGTGCCTTCCGTATGAAAGGACGCCAAAGCGCTTCTTTAGATCGCGGAGACGGACGCGGCGATGGGCGCTCGCCCGCACAGTCTCAACGGGAAACAGGTCTCGCCCTGAGGTTTTCGTTATAGATGGGCAGTTACAGTGATAGTGAGGAGAGGATTGCAGGTCGATCCAAAACGGGCCATACCTCGCGAGGACATGAATCAGCTCTGGTCTACCACCTTCCCGCTGCCCAACTGGCTGGCGCCCAACGAGAGCGACACCAAGTCGGCTTTTTGGCTGTCTAATTTCAGCCGATTCGCGCGCTGACTACGTTGTGCTGAGAACGTTGGGCAGTGTTCTCAGGCGCAAGTGCTACGTGAACGGCATTCGCTGGGACATCCACACCGTCGACTCCATCCGCCTGCACTTCCTCAAGTTCGGCGGCCTGAGACAGG
>JASAMZ010013772.1:0-10499 GCA_030248115.1 Linhomoeus sp. GSCO2_2 | reverse complement strand
TCCACATTGTGAGTGGCTATAGACAGTCAGCGGTCAGTACAGCCTGGGCTCATCGTCGTCAGCACAGCCTGCTCCGACGCGATTCTGTGCCCCCGTCTGCTAAAACAATCACGCGGAGTGCCTATCTGACACTCAAGGAGTGTCACGTATCACTTGTTTTAAACCCTTGTCTTACGAACAACTTTGTCTGCTAAAAAAATTAATCCCGGGCGATCCCAATGTTGCCTTGCAACAACCGCTTAGAAATGCGTGTGTCTTGCTCAAAAAATTAATCCCGGGCGATCCCAATGTTGCCCTGCAAGAACCTCTCAGAAAAGAGCGTGTCAGAAGTAGCGCATGAATAGTGGACTCCGGGCGGGCGCGCGTCATATCGGAAAGGCTTCGAAATACTTTACAAAAGTATCCACTCTTTTACTCTTCCACTTTAAAACACTCACAAACCACTCTGTATTAATAAAACAACTCAACTTTTTTAAAACAGCTTGTTTCGCTCGGCCTCAGCCGAGCGAACCCTATCAAGAGCTCGGCGTGCGTACGTACAGTACGTACGTACGTACGTACGTGCGTACGTACGTACGTCACGCTCGCTTCGGGCTTAATAACTCGCTCGTCTGACGTCGTAGTGTGGAGTTTGAGACATCGTCGAGTAGCCTGAGGACTCCTCTCGCCATCTGAGTGTTCAAAACTGAAACAAGTTTTCAAACTCGCGCGCTACAGTACCCCAAAGTGGGGTCCATTTTGAGACAAAAGTTGACAGAAGCTAGTCAAATCGCATATCAAAGTGAAGCGCTCAAGCTCCTGAGCACGAATCCGACAACAAAAAGTTTCAAAAGTTTAAACAGAGAGCTACAGTAACCAAAACGCGTCGAAAACTGGAAACGACACGCTTGCTTCGGGCTTAATAACTCGCTCGTCTGACGTCGTAGGGTGGAGTTTGAGACATCGTCGAGTAGCCTGAGGACTCCTCTCGCCATCTGAGTGTTCAAAACTGAAACAAGTTTGAAACTCGCGCGCTACAGTACCCCAAAGTGGGGTCCATTTTGAGACAAAAGTTGACAGAAGCTAGTCAAATCGCATATCAAAGTGAAGCGCTCAAGCTCCTGAGCACGAATCCGACAACAAAAAGTTTCAAAAGTTTAAACAGAGAGCTACAGTAACCAAAACGCGTCGAAAACTGGAAACGACACGCTTGCTTCGGGCTTAATAACTCGCTTGTCTGACGTCGCTTGGTTGAGGTCGACACATCGACGGGTAGCCCTCGTACTACTCTCGCCATCTGAATGTTCAAAACTGAAATAAGTTTTCAAACTCGCGCGCTACAGTATCCCAAAGCGGGGTCCGTTTTAAAACAAAGGTTGACCGAGCTAGTCAAATCGCATATCAAAGTGAAGCGCTCGAGCTCCTGAGCACGAATCCGACAACAAAAAGTTTTAAAAGTTTAAACAGGGAGCTACAGTAACCAAAACGTTTCAAAATGAAGCGCTCGACCTCCTGAGCAAGAATCCTACAACAAAAAGTTTCAAAACGTCAATGAGAGGGCTACAGTAACCAAGACGCGATGAAAACTGCAGATTTTGGTTTATTATATCTTGGCACTCGTGCTCGGTGCGTTGCAGAGCGGCGGTCTTGACATCGCTGAAGAGCTCACTGCAAGCCAACATCAAATCATGCTCACAATTAACCTGTAGTTTTGCGCTAGATTCCAGTGTCTTTTTTTAAAATTTAGTCTGAAAAGATGATTTTCTTGGTGTAAAGAATTAAACCCGAGCGATACCAATGTTGCGTAGCAAGACCACTCCAAAAAGTGTACTCGCGAGGAGAGTCAAAGACGCTGCACGAAACCGGAAAGGGCCTTGCTACAATCTCAGTAAAAATTCAAAGCTCAAAACCACTCCGCTTTTTAAAAGAGACTTGTTGCCCGCGCGGTGGATTCCTTGGACAGTTAGCTGAGCTACTTGGAGTCTTGGATTACTATCGACTCTTCTCTGCTCTCTGTGCCAGATCAGTTGGCCGTCTGTCTCTCACCCGTCTTCGGCCTGGAGAACAAATGGCTCTCCTTGGTCCAGTTCCTGGAGTTCTACCTGCTGCAAGGGGCGAGCTACTTCTACCTCTACTGGTTCTTCGGGGACAGGCGCAGTCTGGAGCCCATCCTCAGACATTACATTGAAGAGAGAGGGGTGGCAGAGCTGGTGCCATGGCCAGGACCTCCTGTCTGCCAGGGTTTCGCCAAGCTCCAGTCGACCCTCTGCCAGGAGGCCATGGTGAACGACTGCGTCCTCAGGACGGCCTACGTCCACAAGCAAGTGCAGACCAAGCGTATGATTGTAGACTTCCTTATGCAGTGTGGTTATGACGACCGTACTACAATACAGCCTAATGTCAGTTGCAGCTGGAGTCGAATCGTGTAGTTCTCTGAGCAGAATGGGGTTAGAACAACAAGCTCGAGCTGCCTTGCAGGTACGTGGCCCTGATCGATCTCGACGAGCTAATCCATCCCTTGAGCGGCCAGCAGCTTCTTGCCTTCATTCGCTCGGTCGACAAGACGAGGAACTTCTGCTCCATCAACTTCAAACATCGCCTCTTCGTCAGAGACGCGTGGGACCCCAACGTGACAGAAGTGGACGTCGATACGGTGGAGGACCATCTGCCGCTGACGTCGGTTCTCAAGGGCAGCAGTCCTGTGCCTATCAACCACATGCCTAAAGCCGTTGTGAAGCCGGATCGAATTCAGGTATTGGACAGAGGGGGTGCGACGTCTCTTTTGAGCTTGGGGGGAGGGGTGCTCGGTGTTGGCCATCTCAACTGCAGAGTACTCAACCATCTCATAGGCGATGTTCGTCCACCACTACGTGGGAAGAACGGACGGCTGCAGCGGCTTCTACAACGTGCCTCAATCCGTCGCCTATTTCCGCCACTTTCGACAAAGGAAGGGCTGGAGGGCCTACAATGAGACGCTCGACTGGGGACCGTATTATGCCCAACCGGCACCGAACAATTTGACATTGCCTCTGGTCCAGAGGGTGAAAGCGACGTTGAGAACAATTGACCTGCCTTTGAAAGGAAAGCACTGATTAGGCATGGCAGTGCGGCTGTCATAGGCACGTTAGTTTCTTTCTAGCATTGAAACACAAACTGCCAGATGCATGTGGAGTGATTCGCTCTGTGTAGCAACCGAACAAGCATGCACAAGTCATTCACGCCAAGGGTCGCGCAGGAATTGTGCAGAATCAACAGCAGTAGAACCCATTCCACCATGTCTTCACGAAGAGTCTCCGCAGCTCCTTCGACATGACCAGAAGAATATAGGGATTCATCCAAGCGAAAACGTCGCTGGTGACCGACCTGCGAAGGGAAAACACGAAACGATTAGTGCCACTGCCCTTGGCGAGTTTGAGTTCGGATACCGAAGCTGTTCGACTTGATAGAAGTACTACCTACTGTATAATTGCCAACCAGACGGGTATGATGAAGTGGCGAACGAAGCCCGCGTCGGCGGGGACGAGCGCCGTGGCCGCCGTCACAAATCCGTAGGTGAACTGGACAACGAAGATGCCAAAGCCGACAAGCAGCAGGCGGACGTCCATCGACAGCCCCACATGGCAAGTCACGGCTACTGTCGTTGTTGTCGAATCAGAGATGCCCACTTGAAGGTTGAAGACGACGATGGCGGGGCCATTGTCCCTTAGCCCTCTCTCGGAGCTAGAGCTTGCTTCGTAAACTATGAACATGAATACGCACAGCCCCCCCCCCCCCCAATACGCACAGCCCCCTTATACCTACATAGTTTGCTCGGCAGTTGAAGGCCTCAGCCTCTCCCTTCTCAGACTCGAGCGATACTGGTGCAAGCGTAGGAAGGCGGCCAGGTAACAGAGACCAGAGACGAAGCCCAGCGTCCACCAAGCTGCGGTGACGACGGTGAACACTCGAGCCTGCCCCAATAGAGGGAAGCGATCCCTAACGTCAGAGTCTGTTCCATTGAAGCAATACCTGTTGCTCGGCCAGTCGGTAGACGAAGAAGGCGCTGCCCGTGACGTTGTCGTAGAAGTAGGTGATGTCTGATGACGCGTCGTCAACCACCAAAACCGCAGACAAAATTGGCACAAGCAGGAACGTCAGCAGCAGTCTACCGGAGCTGTACATCTGAATGGCGTGCGCGGGTTTCGGTTGCCCTCGCAACTGAATGGAGGCACCTAGGTTACGCGTAAAGTGAATGGATGGATATCCGTACCTCCAACACCCCCACCCCCCCCCCCCCTACTCTGTCAACTCGATCCGGAAAGAAGATGGAGCAGCACCGATTGGTCGCCAGAATGGTCACCGTTAGGTGCTGACACCAGCTGCAGTACAAATCGGCCACCTGCATGGAAGACTGTGGATGGCTCACATTCACCAATTAGTTCACTCATTCTTCATGGATGGGTAAAATTTCCTAACGACAATCGAACTACCGTCAATTCTCAAGCATTCAAGCCTACACCTGCACCGCCTTAGGCACCAGGTCTCCAAGAGAGCTGTTGACTAACTGGCGTGAGAAGAACGCGCCCCAGAGCGGCGGCTTGAACACCGTGTAGGTTTCGACCAGGTGGGCGCAGTCGGCCAGGCCGAGAAACAGGCAAATGCGGTAGAAGCTGGAGGAGAACGGCTTTCTCTTGTGATTCCTCGCGATAGTTGTGAGCACAAGGACGTACAGCGTCAGTGACGGGACCAGCGCTACAATCGTAGCTAGATCAAAAGGTGTGAACGCCTTGGAAAACATTCCGCAAGTCAGACGCGAGAGCGGAGTTCGTTGAGAAGCAGTGGCGTTGCAAGCAGTGTATGTGACGGCTACTGATCCAGCAGCTTGCTGGTGAAAGAGTGTATCGAAGCAATTAGACGTTCGTTGCGAGACTTTGCGTCGGAGGCCAACAAATTGAGTTCTTTCCTGTTTTCGGTTCTGTGAGAGCAATTATGTATGTGTGTATGTAGGCGGACTGCAGCTATTATTGGCGCCGTCTTTCGCGCGAGTCTATTTGCGAAAATTGCAAAAGGTCGCCCAGTAAGACAAGTTCAACGACGGCAGGACAGCCAATTCAGCCACGTCTTCGTGAATACTTTGTTGCGCTTCTTCTACATGACGAGAAGAAGGTAGAAATTCATCCAGGCAAAGACGTCATTGGTGATCGACCTGCGAAGTGGAAAGAGAGAGAACCAGAGTGTTCTCGAATGTTTCATCACAACCGCTTTCTCAGCTCTTAAGACGACGAAGTTAACGGTAGAGAGCGGTGGTGTCAGCGAGAAACTCTGATCGCTATATTGTAGTTCACTCCAATCTCCCATCCAGTCTCCGACCACCACCAACCATATGGAAATGAGGGAGAACTGGGCGAAGTGGATGTCGGCCGGGACGAGGGCCCTGACCGCCGTCAGCAGCCTATAGACGAACTGCACAACGAAGGTGGCGAAGCCGATAAGTAGCAGACGGACGTCGACCGTACTACCGCGACAGGCTGCCGCGCCGCCGCCGCCGCCGCCGCCGCCGCCGCCGCCGCCGCCGCCGCCGCCGCCGCCGCCGCCGCCGCCGCCGCCGTCGTCGTCGTCGTCGTCGTCGTCGTCGTCGTCGTCGTCGTCGTCGTCGTCGTCGTCGTCGTCGTCGTCGTCGTCGTCGTCGTCGTCGTCGTCGTCGTCGTCGTCGTCGTCGTCGTCGTCGTCGTCGTCATTGGGAGCGCGCCAGTTTGAGAAGTGGCGACCGACCTTTTGGTGGTTGTGTCGTTGTTGAGGTAGACCAGAACCAATTGACCAGGTGGGGGGAGCAATCGACCAGGCCGAGAAATATGCAAATTCAAATATGCAAATATGGCAAAAGGGGACCGATGCTAGCATAACACTAAGTCAGTCGTACCAGTGACACGTCAAACACCTAGACAAGCCAACGGAAACTCACGGGATCCACACAAGTATGTTCAGCGTCGATCAAGAAGCGCAGAACAATCGAATTCTGGTTATTAGAAGCGATGATGCATGCCTACATAGCTTCGGTGCAATCGGAGACAACCGTCGAGTGGCGCAATGCCAATGCAATCGAATCAGTGCCGATTCGTTTCTCGCAAGACGGTGGTTCCCACGAACTCGTTGATGTAGCGCTGGGTGCCGCCACGGCCGCTGGGGTCGGGGATGAAGTCGCCGCTGTGCTTGACGCTGACCGTACGGTCAAACGTCTCTCCCCCTCCCTCCTCCGACGCCTGAACCACGAATGAACTCACATTACAAGGTCAGCTACATAATATGTTGAGTCAATCTCCCGCGCACCATTTGCATTTCGTCGTCCTCGTATCGTTGAAGGCCCTCGGAGTCGTCTTGTTCGTCCTATGTACAGACAAGAATTGGGTCAGTGCACCGTCGACTGGAACGTTGCCCAACATCCACCAGCTTTCACTTCCACCTACCATGTACTCCGAGAGCGCTCGATCCTGGTGCTGGTGGTCGTGGTACTCGGCCTCCATCAGGTTGCCCTGCGAGGCGGTGGTGACCGTACGCGTGGTGGTAGTGTTGACGTCGGTAACGACGCGCCTCTCCACCTCCTCCACCACTGTGTAGGCGCTGGAGCCGTCGTCGTCGTCGTAGTCGGCGTCTCCCCAACCGTCGCCGCGACTGAACCGCAGAAAAGCATAGCCACAATGGCCCACAATTACATGGTGAGTCTGAGCAGCGTTCCCTGGCCAATTGCCACCGACCGTCGATTCCAGTCGTCGTAGCCCTCGCCACCCTCTCCGTCGAGATAGCCCTCCAGTCTTCCGGCGTCCAGCTGGGCGCTGCCGCCGCCGGCCCCACGCCTCAGCTTCGCCCGGGGAATGGTCAGACTGTTGTAGTAGTCGCTCTTGGCCTGAATGCATAGTCATTAGGTTGTCAGAATGAAGTAGTGGAGTCAAGCTTCGGTATTCCAAGTTACCCCGCCGCTCAGGTGCTCTCCGCTGTCAGAGCCATTCGACTGCTGCAGGGTGGTCCAGGGTTGCTGGCCCCGTCGGCCCCAGAGACCGGCGCCCCTTCCCTTGGAGCAGCTGCACTTGAGGCAGAGGTAGAGAAGCAAGCAGAGCATGAGCAGGGCGAAGAGCAGTGCCAGCAGCAGCAGCAGGATGAAGCGGAAGCCGGCCTCCGCCACCTCGCAGAACTCGCCGCTGTAGCCGTCGTGGCAGTCGCAGGTCACCTCCTTGGTCTCAGGGTCGGTCACGCAGTTGCCCCGCCCGTTGCACTGGTCGCAGGAGAAGGAGGCGCACTCCTAAATGGAAAGACTGCCAGTGTTGAGGGACGATTAAAATCTAAGATCTTCCCCATAGACAGCTCACCCTGCCCGGATATTTGAGGTTGCCGTCGACGTAACCGTCTGGACAACGGCACTCGTACCCATCTGTGAGGTCGATGCAGATGGCCTCCGCGAAGCAGTCAGTCAGTCCTGCAGCGGAAGACACAGGCAGAATTCAACATACTAGTCAGGCCATTGGCAAACAATCCACAGATCAACAAAACCCACCCAACGCGCACTCGTTGACGTCGCCGGGCAGCATGCAAAAGACGCCGTCTAGCCCAAGCCTGTAGCGGGCCTTGCTGCTTCGGATGTCCAGGTAGCCGGGCTTACAAATACACTGTGGACCCTCTGGCGCGTTCTCGCAGGTCGTGTTCCTGGGACAGCCGAGGTCGAGACAGGGGTCGCGGGCGCAGACGCTCTGATTGCGCCCTCCCACCGGGGTCACGTCCACGTAGCCGGGCAGGCACTGGCAGCGGTAGCCGCCCACTGTCGTCGAGAGGTCGACGCAGACGGAGCCGACGTTGCACTCGTGGTCCGCCTCCTTGAGACAGTAGTTGTACCGGGCCTTGCTGCGACACAGCTTGCCGTCCCCATGGACGTCCTCGTAGTTCTTGGGGCAGACGCAGCGATACGAATCAGGTGGCACTGGAAGGCATCTGGCCAGGGGGTGGCAGTCGACGTTGGGCGGAAAGCAGAGTCCGAAAGGGTTGTAGTCGGTGTAGGGGTTGATGAAGAGGTCGGAGTCGCCGATCTCGAACTGGTTGGCTCGGATCTGGCCGATCAGCTCGGTCCAGACGGTGGACGGGTCGCGGATGGCTGCAAAGTCACCCAATAATGACTGGACGTAGCGATAGACGGTATGGCCAATGAAAGCCTTCCTTTGCACAGCCCCGGCCATAAGCAACGCTTCATCACATACATTTGTGCATCTGTGTTGTATGCAAGTGCATACATACCCCATGCCGACCAACGTGTATGCTATGTGCATACAGACAATAGACATAAATGCATATGCATAGTCACACAGTCTGTTAAACCGAAGATTCGACCGTGGTTGCTGTACCTACCGTGTGGTTGCGCTAGTTCACAAATGAAGTTCACGCCGTCGCACGCTCACTCACTTTCTTTCAGGAAATGAACGGTGAAGTTGAATAGCAGCCCAGAATCCCAAGTGTTGTTCAGGAAGGCGGGGCTGGTGATGTCCACGCCGTCAGCAGTCACGAAGACTTGATTCAGGGGCGTTCGTCCGTAGGACTCCTTGACTCCTTGAAGGAACAGCGTCACGTACTGCTGATAGAGAGGATCCTGGGGGTTTCTGAAGCTGCTGTTATAGCCCAGCTGCTCCTCGCCCTTCCGCATGACCCACAGAGGAAGCCAGTAGCTGGAGACGTCTGGAAGACGAAGGGAGACACAGTGGCGGCAATGAATTTGAATCACATTTGGTGACGGCGCTGAAAGCGCCTGAAGTCAAAGTATTAGGCACTATTGAACGCGTGTCTGTCGGCATGTCACACTCGGCCGCTGCCCGTGTGACTTCGTACACTTGATTGACAAGAAGTTCAAGAGCGCAGTTCTCCCACCGGCGCATCTTGCGTTCACGCTGGACCTCTTCTGGCCGTCGGGGCAGTCGCAGACGGCGTTGGCGATGCAGACCTCGCCCAGCACCTTGTCGCAGACCACTCCTGGTGCGCACTCCTCTGCAGGTTTTGCGCAGGGGTCCAGCTGGTCCTCGGCCACCACCAGTTCTCCACCGCCCACCCTGTTGCCCTGGGCTTCCAAGGCGCGCGCCATCTCCTGCCAGAGTTGGCAGCGGTCGAGGCCGGCGCCCGGCTTCAGGAACAGTGTGTAGTTGAAGAGAAGGCCGTTGTTCCAGCTGCTGTTGTAGAGCTTGGGAGGGGCGATGTAGTTCACGCCGTTGGCGACGTAGCTCGGCGAGAAGGGCGTCAAAGGGACGGTGCGGTCAATCTGGAATGATATGAGGTGATCACGGGTTGGGAGGGGGAGGTGTACTGTGCACAATGGCTCACCCCTCGCGTGAAGATGTCGACGATCTCGATGTAACGTGGGTTGTTGGAGTTGCCGAAGACGCTGCTGTAGTAGAGCGTCGTCTGGCTGCGCCGAATCACGCGCAGTGGCAGCACGAACTCCTCCACTTCTGTAACCAGTAGAAGTAAGTGGTGCAGCAACGCAATCTCTATTGCACTGTGTCCTGTACATACATAGTGTACACTGTGCATGCGGCGCATGGCTTTCTGCTTCAGCGTCGTCTACACAGTAGGTACCTGCCCACTCGCTGGGGTGGAGAACTACCGGATATGCATATCTGGCCACATTCAATACCCTAACAACAACAACAACGCCCAGAGCTGCAATCACGCCAATCCCTACCAACGCAGGGTCCTTCGGGTTCCGTTCGAATGTGACCCTTGAGGCACTCGCATCTGACGTTGTCCAC
Organism: Linhomoeus sp. GSCO2_2; assembly: GCA_030248115.1. Taxonomy (NCBI): domain Eukaryota; kingdom Metazoa; phylum Nematoda; class Chromadorea; order Monhysterida; family Linhomoeidae; genus Linhomoeus; species Linhomoeus sp. GSCO2_2. The sequence goes on along the minus strand of JASAMZ010013772.1, from coordinate 765 downwards.
ACAGAGCTCGTTCAGCGCCGGATTGCAGACGAAGTTTGGACCGCACGGGACGCAGCCGGGACAAGTCGAGGTGGGCTCTGGGCCGGCCGTCGTGGAGCTTGGATCGGTTTTGTCGGCTGAGAGAAAGAGCGGTTATGCATGTTGCGGTTTCTATTGTAAGTCACTACGCTACAAAACATTTGCAGTACACGTTTTAAGGTTGTGCGCCCACCGGTGCAGATCCTGCCGGGCCTGAAGGGGTCGGGCGAGATGTCAGTGAAGCCCTCCTTGCAGTGGCAGACGTAGCCGTCGCCAGAGTTTGTGTCCTGGCAGACGGCGAACTCGCTGCAGTCGTTCAAGCGGGGGTCCGAGCACTCGTTGAAGCGACAGACGCGACCTGCACATGGGGGCGTATTCGAAATTATGTGTAGAAGTGTCTCAGTCAGACGCCGCAGGCGCCACAGAATTACCAATTCACGAATTCCAGGACTTTGAATTTCAAGTTCATCTTTCGGAGCGCGACGGACCCTGTCACAAATTTTCATGGCAATAATGTATACTTCTCAAGCAAGCTGTTGCACTGCTAAAACACTTGGTCTTAAAGTATATGTAGGACTGAACCTGGTCTAGTCTTGTCGGGGCTGTGATCTTCGTAGGGAGGAGCGCAGCTGCAATTGTACCCGGCCAACAGGTCTCGGCAGATGCCGTGCTCCCGATCGCAGTCGTTCAGGCTGGTCAACTCGCACTCATTGATGACTGGAAAGAAGCTCACCGCTTTGAAAATTG
>JASAMZ010013771.1:0-17011 GCA_030248115.1 Linhomoeus sp. GSCO2_2 | reverse complement strand
TTTTTCGCCCGGCCTCAGCCGGGCGAACCCCTACGAGAGCTCTTCGTCCGTTCGTTCGTCCGTTCGTTCGTCCGTTCGTTCGTTCGTAACGCTCTCAGATCTCGGCGTTGGAAAGTCGTAGGAAGGCGATCTTGGACTTTATGGATAGGTCTCGACTCACTGAGAATTGCGCTAAGAGGTTTCGAAATTCAAAAGTTTGAATTACGCGCGCTACAGTAACCCGAAGGTCAAAACGTAAACGTGTTCTAACTCGCTCGTCTTACGTCGTAGAGCGGCGCGCGATAGGTCAACTAAAAGGTCTCGACGTGCTCTTTCGTTTGGCATTACAAATTTTCTTAATTACGCAAACACGCAACACGAAAAGCGACATTCTCGCGTTTCTAAGGCAAAAATTGCTCTAACTCGCTCAGCGTGCGTCGTAGGGACACGATCTTGGGTTGGTTGGATAGCTCTCGACTCACTGATCATTTGTTCTTCTATTGGTCGAAACTCAAAAGTTTGAATTTCGGGAGCTACAGTAACCCAAAGGTTTAAAACGCGAAATTTGTCTAACTCGCTCGTCTTCCGTCATAGAGAGACGATCTTGAGTTCGTTGAATAGGTTTCGGCACACTGATAATTCCGTTAAGAGAACTCGAAATTCAAAAGTTTGAATTGCGCGCGCTACAGTAACCCGAGGGTTCAAAACGCAAAACGGCTCTAACACGCTCGTCTTACGTCGTAGAGCGGCGTGCGATAGGTCAACTAAAAGGTCTCGGCGTGCTCTTTCACTTGGCGTAAAAAATTTGTTAATTACGCAAACACGCACCACGAAAAGCGACATTCTTGCGTTTTAGCATAGAAATCGCTCTAACTCGCTCAGCGTGCGTCGTAGAGAGACGATCTTGAGTTGCTGGATAGCTCTTGACTCACTGATCATTTGTTCTTCTATTGGTCGAAACTCAAAAGTTTGAATATCGCGAGCTACAGTAACCCAAAGGTTCAAACAGCAAATGGGCCCTAACTCGCTCGTCTTACGTTGTAGAGCGGCATTCGTTCGACCGTTTGAAAGCTTACGTGGAGGCAGTTGTTGAACGGTCATTCCTAAACAAATACTTTTGTTTTTTTTGAACCCTTGCCTTACGAACAACTTTGTCGGCTAAAAAAATTAATCCCGGGCGATCCCAATGTTGCCTTGCAACAACCGCTCAGAAATGCGTCTGCCTTGCTCAAAAAATTAATCCCGGGCGATCCCAATGTTGCCCTGCAAGAACCTCTCAGAAAGGAGCGTGTCAGAAGTAGCGCATGAATAGTGGACTCCGGGCGGGCGCGCGTCATATCGGAAAGGCTTCGAAATACTTTACAAAAGTATCCACTCTTTTACTCTTCCACTTTAAAAGACTCACAAACCACTCTGTATTAATGAAACAACTCAACTTTTTTAAAACAGCTTGTTTTTATTTCAGCAACACAGAAGGTTCGTCCGGACAAACTGTCGAGTACGCGCGTAGTATGTAGGGTAATAGACCCGTGCGAATTCCCGCAACGGACACGCGCGCGCACACGTATTGTCGGCTTTAATTCTAGAGTTGTGGGTAGTGTATCCCCGTAAGAAGCGAGTCGTGGCGATTATTACCCCAACCCAACCCTTATCAGCTTTTTGTCGCCCGTTTCCCTGTCGTTGCTGTTTTCGAGACACTTTCTAGGGCTCTGCGCTGTGTAACGTATCCTTGAGGGGATGCCTAGAAAGCCGCCACTCCTCAACCTTTCTAGCCTAGCCCTTTCGTTCCCGTTCCAAAAGGTCCGCTCCCGGTGTTGTCACCGGGGCGCCGAGCTTTCGAGTTCCCGTTGAGCATCTTTACCGGGATCGGTTGTGATCCCGGTGGTGGCGTTTTTAGACCGGTATCGGCTACCCGATCCTGTTAAAGAAATTTCTTTACCGGGATCGGAGATTACTGTGCTGTATCTATAGTGATTTGTTACCGGGATCGGAGCGATCCCGATTATCTGAAATGGGACAACCGGCCCCGTTCCCAAAAATTTGGTCAGCGAACACCGGGAGCACGTTGTGATCCCGGTAAAGCAAAAACGCTTTAACGATATCACAACGTGCTCCCGTTATCCGTTACCGGGATCACAACGTGCTCCCGGTGTACCTGCCGGGATTGGGCATCCCTTTATCCCGTCGGGATCGGTACCATGGTCGAACGGGAACGAAAGGGCTATTGTTATAAGTTACACAAACTTCAAAGTCGCATACAGCGTCTCCTGCGTCGTACACACCTTACACTGCTGTCCTGTACACGTTCTCTGTGTGTTGGCGCCCTGGCCTAAGATCGACTTCGTGTGTCTCTCTCTCTTTCTTTCTCTCTCTGTCTCTGTGAGTCGTCTGTATCTCCGATAAACCTGGTCATTGATTCAGTGACTCCGCAAGAGAAGTCGCAGAATAGGAGCGCATTCGCCCACACGAAACATCTACAGCACGACGCAGAAAGTATTTGATCCACACACTTCAATCGAGTTCGAATTCGCCGCCAGCGTCGGCGCCGTCTCGCTTCAGCAGCTGTAGCTCCATCGTCTGAAGCAGGTTGCAAGAGAAGTGTAGACGATCAGCCCTATTGTAATGGTCATCTAGCGAAGCCCAGCATTCTGACAACCACAAACGTCGACAGCTGAGAAGCCGACCTACCGCAGGTTTACGCATGGTCGGCCCAACCTCGCGGTCGATGGGAAAGCTAGGTAGGCTGTAGAAGATCCCCCTCCGTTGTCTCAGCAGTGGTAGATCCGAGCCGTCGGGCGCGCCACTTGCGACTGAGCCCAGTGCAACGATCGTGCCGAGCAGCAGCAGCAGGCAGAATCGACGTCGAGGCGACATGCCGCATGCGTTACTTCCAGCGCTTCGGATTCGACGACAGTGAAGCACCAAGGTATGTATTACCAGGAAACAAAAGTCGTCTCACGACGTGCCAGTCAGCAGCGCGTGGGCTTTTATGATCGGGCGTGGGGCGATGTGCGGGACAGAAACAGAAATGTGCCAGATGCCAATTCCCCACCGAGTGCTTCTGCCGCGGTCGGTGGCGCTAATTACTTTTGTCCGCCTTTGTTTTGGCCTGCTGACGTTGATTAACCGCTCGTCGCTCGACCCGACAATCGTGTATCACTCAAGACTTCGATCTACGAATGGCTTCAGGCTTCCGTGCTATGGACATTATCATCTATTGGGTTTTCGGGGCAATTGGTTACACAGTATGCGTGTCGCTGGACGGCTAAGAAGCTGAATGAAGGGCATTGCTTATTAGGGTATGCGCTGCTTAGGGTCCTTCCAAGAAGAAGCCTTACACGCACCAACCTATCCACATACCTCTGTAACAACACATGGTTCGATGCGCAAGCGGCAAAGTTCGTCGTGAATCCATTCGCAGCCGCAGTGCAGCAATGCAAAAGCAAACTTAGATGACAGCGGTCGCCTCTTGCACGTGAGATGCGTTGGCAAAGTACATACACACTCAGACAACTTTGGTACATACATACTACAACAAGGTGCGTGATAACGATGGGCTGCGTTTTCAGAGCAGCGCTATAAGCGCAGCCGCTGACAATATTATATCAATAGGCAACAACTGTCCGCACAATAATTCAACGATGCGTCATCTGCTCTTTCTCACGTTTCTGGCAATTTGCTCAGCCAGCGGTGGTCCAGTGGTCGAGGTAGAAACCGGTTCTGTGGAAGGAGAAGTGCTCACGACTCGAAGGGGAATAGACGTGCACACCTTTCGTGGAATACCCTTCGCCGCCCCACCAGTCGGCCCACTGAGGCTCAAGGTACATTTGTAGGTACTCTCAATGGTGCATGGTTTTGCAAGCAAACAATTAATTACGTTCAGAAACCCGAGAAGCCTCAGTCATGGGAGGGTGTTCTTGAAGCCAAGGCCTTCTCAAAAGGTTGCCCTCCAGGTCAAGAGTTGGCCTTTTCCTTTCTGACCAACAACGACTACGACGAAGATTGCTTGTACCTCAACGTCTTCGCGCCCATCGAGGTACATGCAGAAGTTGCTGAGTACATACAGGGTGGCCCACTGAAAAGTGACCAACTTTGTTGGCTTATATATCTTGCGTGCCTTGGCCGATTTGGCTCAAATCTGCAACGAATGTAGTACATCAATTAACTTAGAGATGTGCTAATTTTCAACTTTGCAAGTAGTGTATTGTTGTGACAAGATTAACGAGACGCTTCACCAGACAATCGACACTGAATTTAACGCGATTTTTCAAAAGTTTTTGATTTTCCCGAGCTTTGAATATGTCACAAAGTAAATCATCCCGAGTATCCTAGTTTTTGTCTCATGCTGCTACGACCTTTCTAGCCTTAGTTACAAGGTGCCAAAGTTGGTCCATTGCTCCACAAATGCTGCGGTGTCTTCAACGAAAACAACTGTATCTTTTGTCAAACTCAGTCCAGCCAGCTGAAATTTTGACATACAATAGAAAATAAACTGTTCAACAATTGCTGTGAGCATAGGAGAAATCCTGATTCGTTAGCGCATCGCACTGAGCGGCGGCCACCTAAAAAGTGGCTGATCGTTGTGTTGCTCGTTCAATCTCACACGTTGGGGAAGAAAACTGCTTCAACTAGGCACATCCTTAAGTTAGTTTATGTACTACATTCGTTGAAAATTTGAGCCAAATCGGCCAGCGCACGCAAGAGATATAAGCCAACAAAGTCGGTCAGTTTTCGCTGGGCCACCCTGTATGTGTCACAGGCTGTGGCCGTCTTCAGGCAATCACCGTCTAGACGGCCACGGCCTGATCGACCAGGCAGAAGCCGTCTAGACGGCGTTGGCCTGAAGACGGCCATGGCCTGCAACATATGCATGTGACGAAACCAAAATCGTGATTAGGCTGCGCAATATTGTACGTTTTGACTGTTGAATGTGATATTTATCACCTGATAGATTTTTTTGCAACGGAATTTTTTCGCTTCGCTTCTTTGGTTAGCTCTCATCTAGGTCTTCGTCTTCAGAAGTCGACGGAATTTCCAGAAGGCTATCCAGTGGTCGTGTTCATCCACGGGGGCGGCTTCAACCTGGGCTCTTCCATGAACTACGGGATGGAGGTCGTGTCCGACCTCTACGTCACGAAGGGCGTCATCTGGGTCTCTATCCAGTACCGAATGGGAACGCTGGGTGGATAATGGCATTAGCTACTGTATAACGTCAGGTTTTGGTCAGAATTTTGTTTATTACCAGAACTCCTTGTAGGATTTCTCAGCACCGGCGAGCCGTTGGGCGCGCGAGGCAACTTCGGCCTCTGGGATCAAGTGGAGGCGCTGCGCTGGCTTCGGAGGAACATCGGCGCCTTCGGTGGCGATCCCGAGTCCATCACGGTGATCGGACACAGCGCCGGGTCTGGAAGCGTCTCGGCTTTGGCTATCTCGTCGCATTCGAGAGGTATGCATTATGAGGATGTGCTGCGAACGCTGTAACCGAAATGACAGTCAGATCAGGCCACAACAGAGTACAGCTATAGAAACATAGTGTAAGTGTAGGTATCATGCTAGATCTCCCTCGCTACTTCAGATCTGTTCCAAAAGGCGATCCACATGAGCGGCAGCGTCCTTGGGCCCTGGTGCGTCCACGATCGCACCAAGCACAGTTACAGAGTGCTCAAGGTTCTCGGCTGCGGCGAACACGAGCAGGCGGCCGACGCCATTGAGTGCTTTAGACAGAAGAGTGTCAGCGAGATCCTGGAGGCGGTCAAGAAAATTGTGAGTGCCCATATAAGTAAGCAAGCTGGCCTTTGTACAGTAAACCAAGCTGCCTGCCATCTAGGGCGGCTACTTGGAGCCAACGAAGCAGTATCTTCGCTTCGGGCCCATCTGGGACGGGGATTTCTTCGACAGACCACTTGAGATCCTTTTCAAGGAGTCTCCTGTCAAGCCGACAATCATTGGGACAACTGACGCCGATGGCGCCTGGTTCAGTTAGTGTCCAAGATGTTGAGAAATATGAACGGGCTTGTTGACGCCGATGAAATAACCAGCAGACCGCAAACGCATCAACTATGTAGGTATGTATGCAGGTGTGACGCGCGTTAACACAGCGTAAAGAGGGTGTCATCAGCGCAACTAACAGTACATTTACCATCATGAATGTCGCCTTCAGCACTGCCTCTGAAGTCCATGTACCCTCTGGAGATCAAGGAGCTCTACCACGACATCGACGCCACCACCTTCGACAAGGAGAAGCTGGCCAAGAAGCTGGAGGCGCTCTTCTTCAGCGACGTCCCTTCGGAACACAGAGACAAGCTGGTCAAACTGGCCTTGGAACATTATTATCAGGAAGAGAAGGGAGTCAAGGAAAGCGTGCTGGCCTCTAGGGCTTACACGGAGGTTGACGGGCATTCGGATGTTTTGTTGCACTTTGTCCGACCTCTATTGGTCAATGAAATCCAACTCAGGCTTTCGGCGACATGTTGATGTACAAGCCGGCCTACGACGAGATCCAGAAGAGGGTCGGCTCCAACAAGCAGTACCCCATGTGGCAGTACTCTTTCGAGTACTACAACCCCACCGCCTTCCCCGATGAGCACGACGAGCGCCATCCGGTGAAAGGTGTGCACTGCGCAGGAAGGTCGCCACACACCTGTGTAACTCTTATCAATCGTGATGTATTTGTGGCACTATTCAGGAGTCTACCACGTCATGGACGTGCTGTACATGTTCAACTTCTCGAAGGAGTTTCACCTGGCGCTCAACGAAGACGACGAGAGGATGTTCGAGCTGGTGGCCACCTACTGGACCAATTTCGCCAAATACGGGTCCGGCTGCTGGATTTGCACAGTGCAGTGTGGCGGTCTACGGCTGTAAAATATGACTGGCTCTATTGCAGGGACCCAACGCCTGAAGGGCACTTCAGCGGCACCAAGTGGACCAAGGTCAAGGAGGAGGGCAACGTCAACGGCGCTCTTATTATCGGCAAGAAGCAGGAGATGAGGAAGGTGTTCAGGAAGGAGATGATCGCCTTCTGGGCGCGCATTCCCTCCTACGTCTCCCTTCTGCACAGCATGCAGGAGGCCAAGGAGAAGAAGGCCAGAGAGAAGGACGAGCTTTAGTGGGCTACTGTGATTACGATATAGAGAAATGCAGAACATTATTGGCACGGTGATTGCCTAATAACACAAGTTGCTCAAGTGGTTCGTCGCAACGCTGCGCCTGAGCTTTGGAATAAGCGTCGTTTCCAGTTTTCACACCAAACACCAATGGATGATTCACTGCACAAACGCGATCGGCTATCCTGTTTACAGTATGTACATATCACGTTTCACTTCTGTCGTCTTTCACTCGTCGCTCGACGTCAGAGTGCCTTCTGAGAAATCGACCTCCCCGGACGCGCTTCCCATGGTCGAAAGGTCGCTGTGCCACTGAATGACAAGTGTTCTGGAAGATGCGTAGAAGAGCAGCACATGACATTGCCGAAGCAAAACACAACCTCAGACGACGTCGTTGTCGTCAGCCCGTCGCTGTCGTCGCTCTCCACTTCCTCCGTCGTTGTCGTCGGCGTCGTGAATCGAATGCGCGACCTCTCGTACTTCTCATCGCCTTCTTCCCCCGTCGTCTCCTCTGTGGTTGCAGAGTCCCATTCGGTGACCGTTTCTCCGATCTCCGTCCACGTCGTCTCCGTCTCCGGCTTTGAGCTCTTCAAGAGTAGGGGCTCGTCGTCTTCTATACCTTCCTCCTTCTTCAGTTTGGCCCAGAACTTGTCCATCTCATCGGCTCCTTCCTTCTGATCGTCCACGTTTCGACTTCGGCGGTGCTTCTCTCGTCCTCGACGGCGACGTCGACGACAGCAGGCTACTGCGATTGCGACGCCTGCGGCGATCGCCGCGGTCAGCAGCGTCGGCAGCAGGATGAGCAGCCAGAGTGGCATCTGCTATCCACCCTCGGCTTCCGTCGTTGTCTGCTCTAGCGAAGGCTGAGTATGATTCGAGGTCGCCTCCGGAAGACCGGTTTCATTCGCGGAAACGTCGGCAGGGTTTCTCCATGTGGTCGTTGTCGTTGGAGCTGTGGTGGTGCTGCCGCGCGCTGTCGAGTCTGGCACTGTCGAACCGGCTGTTGGGGCGGCTGTCGTTGACGAAGCGGTCGTGTAAGCGACTGTCGCTCTTGGGGTCGTTGAAGTGGTCGTCGGAGTGGTCGTCGGTGTTGTAGCGGTTGTTGTTGTTGCGTCAGTTATCGTGGTAGCAGTAGCAGTTGTCGTCGTGGCTGTGGATATCCTGGTAGCCGTCGTCGTTCCTGCGGTGGTGATCGTCGTCGTTGCGTGGTAGTCGTCGTTGCGGTGGTTGTCGTCGTTGTGGTGGTGGTTGTCGTCGTTGTGGTGGTGGTTGTCGTCGTTGTGGTGGTGGTTGTCGTCGTTGTCGTGGCAGTCGTCGTTGCGGTGGTTGTCGTCGTTGTGGTGGTGGTTGTCGTCGTTGTGGTGGTGGTTGTCGTCGTTGTCGTGGTAGTCGTCGTTGCGGTGGTTGTCGTCGTCGTTGTCGTGGTAGTCGTCGTCGTTGTCGTGGTAGTCGTCGTTGTCGTGGTGATTGTCGTGGTGGTTGTCGTCGTTGTTGTGGTAGTCGTCGTCGTCGCCTTGGTAGTCGTCGTCGTAGGCGGGACGAGACGGTTGCGCTGCTTCTGGGGGTCCGCCGTATGGGTGAGTCGGAAGTTGTTGCAGAAGGGCTCTCTGCAGCAGCAGCCCCAGCTCTCCTTCTTCACAATTGGGAAGCAGAAGGGCCTCTTCTCTCCCCTGCCCTGCGCCCAGCCATCTTTGAACTTCTGCTCGCACAGGCGCTGATCCGCCTCCCATTTGTGCTTCGAGGGAAACGTCGACGTGTTGTCGTGGGGCTTCCACCAAGGATAGACTCTGCTGGCCCGGAAGTCAGTCCTAGAACTAAGTTTCAATTCATGACTTGAACGTTTCATTTGAAGCTGCTGAGGTGATGCGACCTGTACAGGTTGAGGCAGTAGGGTTGCCGCTTGGCATGGATCTGAGCTGGCGCCAGGGAGGAGAGCCAGCAGCCAATTTTGTTTCTCTTCTTCCAGTCCGTCGCTGCGAAGAGGGACGCGTACGTGCCTTCGTTGAGCCGTTTGTTGTGGTTGCAGAGATTCGTCCGACAACAACAGTAGTAGAACTCGGTGATATTGTCCGTCTTGTACGGGCTGAAATCTAAGGAAAAGGCGCACTGAGTTTAACCTTAACATACAATATAAAACTGTATCTCGCCTTCTGAAGTGTAGCCACACGTCTGGGTCGTCTTCCAAAGTTTCTCGCAGAGTCGGTAGTACGGTCGCAGTTGCAACGTTGAAGCGACTTCGAAACTTGCGCGCCAGTAGCTTGCGTTGCTCTCGATCTGCTTGTCGATGTTCCTAGCGACGATGTAGAAGGTGCTGAGGCAGACAGCGGGTGGGCTGTTGAAACTGGGGGACTTTTTGCAGTCGGCTTCGTAGGATCCGCTCTCGTCGATGTCGCGCCTGGAAGTTAGATCGATCGAATACACGTTGCGGTTCCGGCGAAGTCCGTGGGCTCACGTGTCGTTGGCGTCGACGCCGTAGGTGCAGCACTTGATGACCTTTTTCCCAGCGAGACAATTCGCCGTGAGCAGCAATAGCAGAAGCAGTAGTTGAAACGACGACATAACGCACCTTCGATTTCAGAAGAAGCTGCACTTACTGTCTATCAATTTTGCATTCTTATAGACTGGTTATTGACTAGCGTGCTGTCACCACCATCGCGTTATTAGTCCAGGTCAAGGGGAGGGGGACGACGCCGACGTGTGAACGAGCAAGTAAGGATGAAACAATAGGTGGCCCCTATAGTGGTGCCGCTTCATTGTGCTGATTGACTGTTTCTCGCTATGCAAGAGACACCTACTTGTCTCTCTCGCTCTCCGTCTGTCTCTGTCTAGCGCGTGCAACTAACCATATGGTCAAGTAGATACAAGCGGAATTGGCGCGAAAACGCACGTTCAAAATTGTTGGTTACAGTGCGCTCGGCAATTCACTCAATGGGACGGCATAGGCAAGCGTCTTACTGTATGACTTCCGTTTGAATCAAGACTTCACGATATTTCTCGAACCGTGAGGCTGTTGTCAAGGATTTTTCAGGAAACCGAATCGCCAACCGGTGCCGATAGTTGAGTCCAAATTACGTCCGAAATTTTTGCTTGCAGCTCAAACTAACGCAGACAAGTGATACGTGACACTCCTTGAGTGTCAGATAGGCACTCCGCGTGATTGTTTTAGCAGACGGGGGCACAGGAACGCGTCGGAGCAGGCTATACTGACGACGATGAGCGCAGGCTGTACTGACCGCTGACTGTCTATAGCCACTCACAATGTAGAATGCCAGCGGCGCCCCAATTGTAGAGGCGCACCTTATCTACGCTACACAGCGGGGGATCCCCCGCTGGGGTGGACGGCATCGGTGCTACAGTACGATACTCCTATAACTCGTGCGCGTGCGTAGACGCCTCTCTCAGCGCGTCCTACATGGACGGCGTACTGTAGGCGCAGCAAAATCAATGGCGGACGGTATTTTCGGAATTTCGCGAAATTTTGCAGAGCGTGAGTATTCGGCCAAAATCAGGCTAAATGCACCGCAAATCGCCAAACAAACGACGAATTCGCGTTCTGCTGCGTCAGAAAGCCCAGACACAACTGTCAACGCAATTTTGAAAATTCGACCCCGGGACCCAATTTTAGGCCGGTCGGGTGCCGAAATCAGGGTAGTGGCGTCCAAAATCGCAAAACAAACACCGGATTCGTGTTGAGCGTCGTCGGAAACCCCCGAAACAGGTGAAAACACCATTTCGAAAATTTGACCCCGGGATTCAAAAATTCGGCGCGGCCGGGGTGCAGTACCTCAAAGTGGTCAAGACACTTCGTCTAGACCAGCTTTTGACGCTGAACACGTTGAAATGGTCAATTTGCCGCTAAAAGCACGCTTTCCAATTCAAAAATCCACTCAAAGTCGAAAATCCGAATTTTCCGCTCGGGACCCGGGATTTTTGCCACCGCGGATCTCCCGAACGGCAAGACCGATCTCGGCGGTTTTGGTGCCAATCGAAAGGCCATACATGGGTCCGTGTTTTGCAGAAAAGTTTGCGAGGATCCACGGTGGCAAACTCGAGTTATGATTTTTTAAAGGTCGGAAAAAAATTTTGAATTTTGAATTTTCTACCGTACTCCCGCGTCGGACCACCTAGGGAGCCCGTTCCAGTCCCGCTTCGTAGAGGACCCAAAGGGCTACAACATATCCAAAAATCATCAAATTCGAGCCACTTTTGCGAAAGTTCTGGCGTCTTTTTTTTTATTTGAACCGGAAAATTTGAATTTTTGAATTTTCGCAAAATTTTTCCACCGCCGAAATTTTTTCACCCCCCGAGCACGCTGCGCGTCGTCATAAGCTATCTTTTAAAAAAAAATTTGGCTCCATAGGTGCTTCGTAGCGAGCGCTAGCCCCGAACATGCTAACTGTGGGCTTTTACCGCTCCTATAGCACTCCTTCGCTTTTCAAGCGGCGGAGTGCCAAAAAACTACAACTAAAATACAGTACGCTGCGTCATTGGTGGCTTATCCCCTAAATATCGCGAACCACTCGGCTCCAAAGTAGCACAATCATGTTTACCGTCCAATAGCTAGCCAATGGGATGAAAACTTGTCAACTTCAATGCCGATTCTGGGGAGCTGTAGTTGAAAGGTAGTCTTTTGCCCCAAATGCTTTCTGGATCATAACTCTACAAATCGGGAATGCAATTCCTTGTTTCCTTTTGCGTTCGGTAGCACTCGATTGTGCTATTATCCTAACGCATTCTTCTGATGAGCAGAAAATTAGAAATTTCAGATATCTTGGGAAAAATCGATAATTCTTTTGGCCTCGTTCTCGCTCTAGGAACGTCAGCTGAATTTGATAGCGACAAGATATTCTTAGAATGGCATTTTCAGCGTTGCTGACTTTTCACTTCTTCTCGGTTTCATGGCTGGATCATCGCCGCCTAAGAAACCGGAAGCCCGTACACCCGATGACGGATTTGCAATATTGTATAGTTCGATGGACGTGATGTGCCCAATCGGATACTGTAGACGAGAAATTCGAAACTACCGCAACGCGCAGTGTACAACACACTGTTCTGTCGCAACCGAGCTACTACTTTCGGTGGAGATTGATCGAATTCCAGCGGTTGGTGTGCTGCACTGCAGCAGTAGGTACATACATGCTCGACGCAAGACGGCAATGTGTTGGAACACCTCGATGCGCAAACGTCACCAAGAGGAGATGATGACGATGACACTAACAGCAGCAGTCAGCAAGAATCACCAGGAGATAACTCTAGCGCCACGCACGTCCCCAGACACGCACAGTCAGCGTTGAAATTGACGGTCGTGTCACTGTCATGCCAATCACTGCTGTCGCTCGCCCAGGCCGACCTCGACACAAGCTTCACAAGAGCCACTGGCGAAGCGGCCAACCCCTCACTGTCTATTTCTCAGTCGATCGACACACATGCACACACACAGTGCTCAAGGTAGACTGGTTGAAACTACAACACCACAGACCCTCCCCTCTACGTTTCTCGTAATAAACCGGAAATCAGGCCTGCCCATTGTTGAATCTACAACGAGCATTTTGAATTGAATTTATACACCGCAATATCCAAGCTTACACAGTCAAAACGGAAATGAATGTACGTACATACATGTAGGTACATAGGTACTGTACGTCGCACTACTTGACGCAAACCTGACGGACATTGCGTACGATTGCAGCCCGAATCCCTATCAGCAGGGCCATTGCACCGACATTGGAACCAATGAGTTCGAGTGCAGCTGCCGTTCCGGGGGGACTGGAGACATCTGTGACCAGGTGGCAATAGCGGCCAGCCAATAATCGCGCAATTCTAAGTCCAGAATACCGCCCAACTTGAGTTTGCAGATATCGACGACTGCATTCCAGATCCTTGCAACCAGGGCGTCTGCTTGGACAGCGGTCCCAATCGCGTGCACCTTTGACACCGGATGGACTGTCGCCACCTGCAGCGAAGGCGCTAGCGCCCGTCTGAGCGATGTTAACTGAAACCAGTTCTAGTTTCAATTTCAGTTTTTTTAAATTTCAGTTTCAATCAAATATACTGAAAGTTAAACTAAATTGAAACTTTTATGGCTAGCCATATTCAAATAGAGACTGAAACTGAAACAAAAGATACAGCGTCAGTATTAGCGCGGTGGCGAAACAAGTTTCAGTGCGCACCACTGAAATGCACCATAAAACAAGCTTAGAGTAAAAACTGGGTACCCGATGATGGTTGATTGACATTGCATAGTGTGCTGTGCATTGAGGAGTATATTCAATAGTGCGTCAGAATAGAAAGTTGAGCATTTGGTGGTCGCGCTAAGCCTCGGTTTTCGACCCGCCAGGCGCGACGCCGACCGAGTTTTAGTGCAAACTGTAAGTGGGGTGAACACTCCTCCATTTACTTCACCTCCTGCTCAGGCCGGCTGTGCCCCCTCCCTGCTATAGCGCTTCTGGCAGCTTTCACTCATGCGAATTGCGCATTCTGGGTGATCGCCACCCAAAACACGCCATATGGTGGATTCTGGGTAACGACCACCCAGAATGTGCCATATTGCGCGTTCTGGGTGGATTGCGGAAAGTGGGTGTAACATATATACTCGCCGCCCTGGGGGGCGGCGAAACAAACCACCTTGCGGCGCGTATTGGCAAAATGTCATGTACACCAGTGCTCTACATCCACGAGCATTGCAATGCTGAAACTCAGTTTCAATAATTGAAATTGAAACCCATAGAAAATCTTTACTGAAACTGAAACTAATACTGACACTGCAATGAAAACAATTGATACTGAAACGAAAACTGAAACTAAATTAGTTTGTTGTTGTTGTTGTTGTTGTTGTTGTTGTTGTTGTTGTTGTTGTTGTTGTTGTTGTTGTTGTTGTTGTTGTTGTTGTTGTTGTTGTTGTTGTTGTTGTTGTTGTTGTTGTTGTTGTTGTTGTTGTTGTTGTTGTTGTTGTTGTTGTTGTTGTTGTTGTTGTTGTTGTTGTTGTTGTTGTTGTTGTTGTTGTTGTTGTTGTTGTTGTTGTTGTTGTTGTTGTTGTTGTTGTTGTTGTTGTTGTTGTTGTTGTTGTTGTTGTTGTTGTTGTTGTTGTTGTTGTTGTTGTTGTTGTTGTTGTTGTTGTTGTTGTTGTTGTTGTTGTTGTTGTTGTTGTTGTTGTTGTTGTTGTTGTTGTTGTTGTTGTTGTTGTTGTTGTTGTTGTTGTTGTTGTTGTTGTTGTTGTTGTTGTTGTTGTTGTTGTTGTTGTTGTTGTTGTTGTTGTTGTTGTTGTTGTTGTTGTTGTTGTTGTTGTTGTTGTTGTTGTTGTTGTTGTTGTTGTTGTTGTTGTTGTTGTTGTTGTTGTTGTTGTTGTTGTTGTTGTTGTTGTTGTTGTTGTTGTTGTTGTTGTTGTTGTTGTTGTTGTTGTTGTTGTTGTTGTTGTTGTTGTTGTTGTTGTTGTTGTTGTTGTTGTTGTTGTTGTTGTTGTTGTTGTTGTTGTTGTTGTTGTTGTTGTTGTTGTTGTTGTTGTTGTTGTTGTTGTTGTTGTTGTTGTTGTTGTTGTTGTTGTTGTTGTTGTTGTTGTTGTTGTTGTTGTTGTTGTTGTTGTTGTTGTTGTTGTTGTTGTTGTTGTTGTTGTTGTTGTTGTTGTTGTTGTTGTTGTTGTTGTTGTTGTTGTTGTTGTTGTTGTTGTTGTTGTTGTTGTTGTTGTTGTTGTTGTTGTTGTTGTTGTTGTTGTTGTTGTTGTTGTTGTTGTTGTTGTTGTTGTTGTTGTTGTTGTTGTTGTTGTTGTTGTTGTTGTTGTTGTTGTTGTTGTTGTTGTTGTTGTTGTTGTTGCTGCTGTCGGTTGTTGTTGTTGTTGTTGTTGTTGTTGTTGTTGTTGTTGTTGTTGTTGTTGTTGTTGTTGTTGCTGCTGCTGCTGCTGCTGCTGCTGCTGCTGCTGCCGACGCTGCTGAGTCTGCTGACGTGCGCCAGGGCCGAGGACGGCTATACGTGCTGCTTCTACGACCGATGGGCAGAGTGGGGGCTATCATGCTCTCGTTTACTATGTAGGTAAATAATTCTGCCGTCGGCGTTTCAGCTCCACCAACAGTGAGCCTTCGGGAGAGTGCCAAGGAAGGGCAACCGTCCGTCTTGCGTTGCGTCGAGCTACCGTTGCGGCGACGTAGTGCCTGCTGTTCCAGCACACAGAGTGCTGAAATTCAACCAATCTCCAACGGAAGTAGCTCGGTTGCAAGTCAACAGTGTTCAGTGTATTCTGTACAATGCGCGTTGTTTAGTTTCAAATTGCTCGACTACAGTATCCAATTGGACACATCTCGTCTTTCGAACTATACGGAATTGCAGGTTCGTCATTGGTGGAACGGAGTTCAGGTTTCTTAGGCAGCGATGATCCAGACTTGAAATTGAGAAGAAGTGAAGAGTAAGCAACGCAGAAAATACCATTCTAAGAAAATCTTGTCGTTATCGAAAGCAGTTGTCGTTCCCAGAGCGAGAACGAGGCCAATTAAGTTACCGATTTTTCCCAAGTTATCAGACGTTTCCCATTTTCTGCCTATCAGAACAATGCTTGCCCAAATGTTTACAACGTCGGTAATGAAGCGGCCGAGCGCTACCAAGTGCAAAAGGACGCAAGAAAATTCGTTCACGATTTCTAGAGTTATGGTCCAAAAAGTAATTTGGGGCGATTGACATTGGAAAGTTTCTGCCCCATTGGCTAGCTATTGGACGTTAAACATGATTGTGTTGCTTTGGAGCCGATTGGTTCACGCTTTTCTAGGGAAAACCTGCCCATGACGCAACGTACTGCATTTCAGTTCTAAATATTCCGCGTTATTTTGAGCTGAGAGCAAACTCTTTCGACGTAGTTTGGGTTCGACTATCGGAGTGAGTTGGCGATTCGAATACTTGGACAATCCGTTAGAGCAGCGTTACGTTTCGAGAAATATCCAGCAATTTTGATTCGAACGGAAGTGGTACAGTAAGACGCGCGCCAACGTGAATTGTTGAGTGCATTGCCTAGCGTACTGTAGCCAACAATTTGGAATGTGCGTTCTCGCGCCAATTCCGTTGGTACCAATTTGACCAAAATGGGTAGTTGCACGCGCTACGCGGGGACAGACGGAGAGCGAAAGAGGAGCGGGATGTCTTTGCATGACGAGAAGCAAACAATCAGGACAATGACGCGACGCGGCAACACTACGGGATCACCACTTGTTTACATTCTTACGGGCTCGTTCACACGTCGTCGTCCCCTTCTCCTTGAGCCTGCTCCGTGCAGTTGCCGCTTCCGAAGCGCGATGAATGAATGAATGAATGATGCGATGACCAAAACGCGATGAAAACTGCAGATTTTGGTTTGTTCTTGGCACTCGTGCGTTGCAGAGCGGCGGGCTTGACATCGCTGAAGAGGTCACTGCAAGCCAACATCAAATCATGCTCACAATTAACCTGTAGTTTTGACCGTTTTGTGAAAACTGTGTGTTACAAACAACCGTAGAACGGTTATCGTCAGGATGCGTCTTCTTACACTAACTGCACCCAGAACAAAGAGAAATTTGAGCGTGAATGATTTATACGAGCGTAACTCAAGCTAGTCTTAATCGATTGACCTAAAATTTGACACACTTGTCAACAGCTCATCAAGGTATATGTGTGCAAAGTTTGGTCCAGATTCATGCACAGAAGCGCAAGTTATGAGCGGGAGAAAAAGGGTTTACTTTTTTTTGGGACACCCGGTAGTTTTGCGCTAGATTCCAGTGTCTTTTTTCGCCGCGCCCCCGCGCGGCGAGTATATATACGGACGCTATTGTCTGTTCGTTTGTCCGTCCGTGTGTGTGTGTGTGTGTGTGTGTCTGTGTCACAAAACTAGGCATGACGGTTAGTGCCACCCAATGGAGTCGAATGCGCTGAGTAACGTGCCGTTGTCCGTTTCTGTTGCTAATTTCCCTATTTCG
>JASAMZ010013770.1:0-10464 GCA_030248115.1 Linhomoeus sp. GSCO2_2 | reverse complement strand
TATGTAGTTGTTCTTCGTTCAGTTACGTATTGCTCTCAATTTTGAAATTTCGACCCCAGGACCCAATTTTTGGCCGGCCGGTTGCGAAATAGCGTAAAGGCGTCCCAAATCGCAAAACAAACACCGGATTCGTGTTCAGCGTCACCGAAATTTCCCCACGAAACAAGTGAAAACTCAATTTCGAAAATTTGACCCCAGGATTCAAAAATTCGGCGCGGCCGGGATACGGTACCACAAAATAGTCAAGACACTTCGTCTAGACCAACTTTTGACGTAGAACACGTTGCGATTATCAATTTACCGCTAAAGGCATGCTTTCCAAGCCAATACTCCACTCAAAGTCAAAATTCGGAATTTTCCGTTCGGGACCCGGCACTTTTGTCACCGCAGATCTCCCGAGCGACAAAAGCGATCTCGGCGGTTTTGTTCTCAACGAAAGGTCATACACTGGTCCTTGCCTGATCGAAGAGTTTGCGAGGATCCACCGTCGCAAACTCGAGTTACGATTTTTTAACGGTCGGAAAAAATTTTGAAAATTCAAATTTTCTACCGTACTCCTGCGTCGGACCACCTAGGGAGCCCGTTCCGGTGATCTCACCTAGAGGATCCAAAGGCCTACAACATATCCAAAAATCATCAAAATCGACGCACTTTTGCGAAAGTTATGGGCTATTGTTTTTTTTTTACTTAGTAAAATTTTGAATTTTTGAATTTTTGCAAAATTCTTCCACTACCGGAATTTTCTAGTTTCTTGTCCAGGCTGCGCGGCGACTCAACCTATCTAACGCAAAAAACCGCTTGGCGATCCGATCTGTGTAGCGCGAGAAAAGCTGTTAAGATGATTCTGTTCAATCCGACGCCCCCTATAGCACTCCTGCTTTTGCAAAGCGGAGTGCCAAAAAACCGCTAATATTTGCATAAATTGATGAAATAGAGCGCCGCAAGCGAAAATGTGGACAAAGTAGGGCCAAAGACCAACAAAGATACAAGAAATTTTCCAAAATTTTCGGAATTTCGGATGCCATAGGGGTCTCAGGAAAAATTTCTTGCGGGCCGGGGGTGATGGTTCCCCGCCACCCCCCCCCCCCCCCATAGTTGCGATTGGTCGCGAGGCTAGGGGGGGGAGGTTCGACCGAGATTTGGGGGGAGGGGGGGGGTAACAAGAACAAGAATCCTGTTCTTGAAAATCTCCAAAAATAGCCCAAAAAGCCTAAAAATTACCATAAAGTCGCCAAAAATGCATCTTTTTACTCAATTCTGAAGCAAATTGTACCAAAATGACTCAAAATTGCTCAAAAATAGCGCCGCAGGCGAAAATTTTTGCCAATTTCAGGTCGATTATTGGGAAATTTCCAGATTTTTAGGGGGGTAGCTGGAAACTCAGCTGGGGGGGGGGGGGGGATTAACAAGAATTTCGTTCTTGTTGGCCGTTGGTTGGTAAGGGGGGTGTAACCCCCCCCCCCCCCCCCCCCTACCCCCCCCCCCTAACCCCCCCCCCCTCCCCTAACGCCCCCCCCCCCAATCGCAACTCATGCACCCCCCCCCCCCCCCACTTGCACCTATGGCCGACAGAAGAAACTTTGGCCACAGGCCGGGCGATCGCCTTTGAACGAGCTCTTTCCGTGAGTCACACACCGTGGTGAAATTCGAACGGCCGAAGCGCGACGCGGCGAAATAACCCACGACGTCGACAAAACAGTTTCACAGCTTTGCCAGGCTACGCAACGCAATTTGTCCCCCCTGGGGGGGGGGGGGGTTCAGCCGGGATTGGGGGGGGGGGGGCTAAAGAGGGTCAAAAATCAATACCCAAAATTGGTCCGAAAACTGTATAGAACGCCCAAAATAAGCCAACAAACGCCTTATTTCGCTCTATTTTGATGAAAAACACCTTAAAATGACTAACAAATGATAAAATATAGCGCCGCAGACAAAAATTTTACTATTTTAAGGCAAATTTTAGGAAAATTTCTCAATTTTTGCTCGATTCTCGGCCAGGGGGTGGGTAATCCCCCCCCCCCCCCCTAACCCCCCGCACCCCCATCCCCCCGCCAATCGCACCAATGAAATCTTTCTTCGTGCATTCGCTGCGCTCTTCTGAGTTGCGCGGAAGTAAATCACGAAGATTCTCTGAAGCAGTAGGACGCAATGCATCGAGTGTTCACTTCTCGTTTAGCTGTCTGCCACGTCACGTCGTAGGGTGAATCGCCTGTGTTGGAATAGTAGAAAGAAAGAACTTGGCTTGCTTGATCTGTTGGCAGTGTAGTCAGATTCGGGTTTGCCGTGACAGCGTTGCGATCGAAAGAATCGAAACAGACACTGTGTGCTTGGGCAATTCTCCTAACGAGTCTTCAGACGAGGCGCGCCAATACTCTGTCACACTTCTTCTTGCTCTCTGAGAGGGCGCGCCCTTCGCACTTTGACATTGACACGCTACAAACTAGAGGTTATAGCCGCTAATCCTTTCAGTTTCTGCTCTCGTTTTTGCCAGTGTGTGTAGCGTGTCATCTTCCCAGTCGTCTCATCTCTTTGAATTGGCGTTTCCTGTGGCTCTGGCGCCAGCTGCTCTTGAGAGAATCCTTCTGGAGGCTTAGGCTTTTCAATACACCCCCCCCCCCCCTATCCCACCAGTAACTGTCTGACGCACACACATAGCGACATACACGACAGATTACTCAAATGGACCTTTATACAAGACTGGGTGCATTTCAAAGCGATTGGGAGATTGAAAAGAGGGCGATGCAATGCCCCATTCGTCGCCCAGGGGTTCAATTGACTGGAATAGGAGCACGCACCTTCGCTGGTAGGCGGGATTTGCGGTCGGACTGTCAATAGAGCGCGCCATTGTGGGTGGGGGGGTGGCATTGCCATTCCTCCCCTCCCCCCCCCCGCGAAGGAATTAGTCAGAAGAGAGAGACAGCCGCGCGCACTGCGCATAATACACGCGACGCATAGACACACAGACCTACGCACAGTGGGGCGGTTACACTTTCGTTGGCTCCCCCTCCCCCCCCCCCTCTTCTGACGACAAGTGGGGTGGGGGGGGGGGGGAGCGCCACTTTTGGAGGGAGTAAGTAAAGGGGGGAAGATTGACCGCCACTGAACGGAGATTGACCCGACTGGGAGGGACGAACTGACACACAAGAGCGCACAGACAGACTGTCTGTCTAGAAGCCCGCGAGGATCAAATTAGGGGGCAGATAGGCGAATTGAGCTAGCTGGCAGAGCACAGAACACGCAATGGAACCATGACAGCAAGAGGGGACGACTTATAAACTGCGCAATCGCAAGTCAGACGCGTTGTAATGTTCCTATTGCCACAACACGTCTTTGTCAAAGTCACAAACGCGTTTTCGTCAAGATGTCTTTCTCCATTAACGAAACGAACATGCAAAGTGATACAAACTCCCCCTCAAGACAACTCGAGGAGGCATTCTAAGTGCAACTCATAGCCTCTGCTAAACCTGTGCAGTGTGCACCTCGCCATTAGCACGATAGACACACACACACACACACACGTTTCCACTTCACAACTCCATATTTTTATTCTCACACATTCACTCAATTCAGTTCCTCTGCCACAAGAACATCTGTCTTTTCCTGGGGGCGTGTCAATTCACCTTCAAGCTGCACCAAAGGGATTTGTTCGAGGCAAAGGAACTCTTCGCCGTCTCTGACTTCGGCAAAGTTCTCATGACGCTGTCTAAGCTCTCCAGATGCCCCATTGTAGCTGCTACGGGGATAAGGTTGTGGTTTTGGAGTATTTTTTGTCAGCCACATATACTAATTTTTAACCATACGTGTAGCCGCCAACCAACCAGGGGGGGGGGGGTCTAGGACGCCTGGAGGGGGGGGGGGGGGTCAAACGACCTAAATCTTGTCAAAAAGGTACCAAAAACGAGAAAATGTTGCAAAAGTAGGTCGAAAGTGCCCAGAATCGCTTAATTTTGGTCAAAACGTTCAAAATATGGCGCCCCAGGCGAAAATTTTGCTATTTCAAGTGCCGCAGGCGCAATTTTTGCCATTTCTAAGCGCCGTAGGCGAAAATTTTGGACAATCCTAGGGGTCTTTTGGGAAGTGGGGGAGGGGGATACCGGTGGGTGGGGGGGGGGGGGGGGGGGGGGGGGGTTACCTCCGGCAGGAGGGAGGGGGGGGGGGGGCTTCCCCCCCATGCCCCCCCCCCCCCCCGGCTACACGTATGATTTTTACACGAAAATCAAACAAAAGTTGAGACAAAAACGCGATAACTTTGTAGGGGCTTCCCCAAGGCGTTCCTGAGCGAGCACATCGCCTCCCCATCCACCACGACGGAGTACTACAACTGCGAGATCTACCGCAGTCTGGCGGAGGAGGCTGAGTGGGTTTTAAAAATTGTTATGTTATGGTGTATTTGTGATTTTTTAGCAGAACCAGAGTTTAATTGTGCTTACAGGATTGCACTTAGGCTCATCCCAGGCTCATACCCGTAACGTATTTTCGAATGCCTAAGCCATAAAATAAGAATGCGATATAGAAGCTATGTCAGAAGCCTTAATGTAAGCATCAGCACATGCCTAAGCGTAACCATAAGCCTAAACATAAGCATAAGCTTAACCGCAAGCATGACCGCCAATAAGTATTAACGTAAGCATAAGTCTTACCATGATCCTGACCCTAAGCATAAGCCCACGCCTAAAAGCCTGAACATAAGCACAAGCCTACGCGTAAGCCTAACCCCAAGCATAAGCCAAACATATTATACCCAAGCCTCACCTTGCGACAACCCCGACATAAGCATAAGCGTAATCCTAAGGATAAGCCCGATCCTAACACCTAAGGACCCGGGAACTGGAGGAGGAGATCTACGATCAGGGCCAGACGGACGAAGAAGAAACATATGGTAGGATCTACGACGTTATGGTCAGTCGGCACGAGGCCATACCCCCGCCCACACCCCGGACCCCCGCTGTGAGTACCCCAAGTGCCCCCCAGGCGACTACTGTGCAGCATGCCAGGCAGAGGAGCAGCGAGCAGTTCTTCAAGGAGGTTGGGAACTATGTGAAGATTACTGGATTGTGTACAGTAATAGGTCTCGAATAGGCGCACCCCCACTAATTTTCTAGTAAGTACCCCTTCCACCACTTCACTTTTTTCCTGAATGCAAATTGAAATAACAGGCCCCCTACAATGAGCCCTTACTTTTGGCTAGTACGCTTTCCAAAATCCGAGAGTGCAAACGACAACTTTTAAAAGAAACTATCTCGATCAAAGGCGCTCATAGGAAAACGATTTATGCAGGGATGTGGCAAATAGCCACCACCTTTCGTCAGTTTTGGAACGTTCCAGTATCTTTTATGGGCGCCCCTCCATCTCAAATAAACGCCCCTTCTAGAGATAGTTACTAGGTATTTGTTGTTATTTTTCAATTTTCATCCATTTCACTAACCATTCAGGACTTCGTGCCCACCACCAAGCGAGAGCACTGCATCAAAGAGCTCATCGACACCGAAAGGAACTACAAGGACGCTTTGGACATGCTTTTGACCAAGTTTTACACCCCACTGAGTCCCATTATGAACCCCGACGACAAACAGACCGTGTTTATGAATTTGCAGGTTGTGGAATTTAGATTAGATTTGTTAGATTGGAGATAGATTGATTGGATGCCTAGACTAGATTAGTTAGATTAAAGTGATTAGGAGCTTGGACAAGCGTAGAAAGTTTTGCACCCAACTCAGCCCTATTATTAATCCCGATGACAAACAGACTGTCTTTATGAATGTGCAGGTTATGGAATGTTGATTAGATTTGTTAGATTGGAGAAGATTAGATTGATGGGATGTCTTAGACTAGATTAATTAGATTAGATCAGAGTGATTGGAAATTTGGTTCTGAAAAGGCGTAGAACGTTTTGTATTATGAACCCCGATGACAAACAGACTGTCTTTATGAATTTGCAGGTTGTGGAATGTAGGTTACATATGTTAGATTGCAGATACGATTAGATTGGTGGGATGCCATTAGATTAGATTTGTTAGAATAGAGATGAGATTAGATTGATTGGATGCTTAGGCTAGATTATTTAGATTAGATCATAGTGATTAAGGAATTTGACACTGAAAAGGCGTAGAAAGTTTTACATTCCTCTCAGCCCTATTATGAATCCCAACGACAAACAGACCGTGTTTATGAATTTGCTGGTGGAATTTGGTTTGAATCTTGATTAGATTTGAGATAGACTGGATTAATTAGATTATATCAAGGTGATTAGGAATTTGGCTTTGAATAACATAGAAAGTTTTACACCCCACTCAGTCCTATTATGAGTCCCAATGACAAACAGACTGTGTTTATGAATATGCAGGTTGTGGAATTTGGCTTGAATCTTGATTAGATTTGTTAAATGAGAGATCAGATTAGTTGGATTTGAAATTAGATAAGATTGATTGGGCTAGATAGGTTAGATAGATTGGATTCCTTGAATTTGATCGCTTGGATAAGATTAGATTAGGAATTTGGCTTAGATTTACCTAGAACTACCAGATTAGAGATTAGATTAGATTGGAGTGAATGGATTGATTAGATTTATCAGATTAGACTGGATTAGAGTTATCAGGAAGTTGACTAGATTAGGCTGATTGGGATGCTTAGATGAGATTAGTGATATATGATAGATAGATTAGTTTGATTCAATATTTGACTCATTCGTACTTGACATTTTCATCAACAAAGCTTCTATTTCAGTTCTACCTATTTTACTATTTTAGGAATTGGCCCAAATTCACACGGGTTTCTGCTCGGAACTACTGACAGCCGTGAAAAGAACATTTACCGGTGCGGGTTTTGCCCCCGGCACCTATAGAATCGGGGACGTTTTTGTGCGTTGGAAGAGCAAATTCGTGGCCTATTCCCACTATTGCGCCAATATGAACGCTGCCAGAGCGAGAATCGAAAAATTGTGCCAGGAAAACAACAACTTGAGGCAGAAAGTTTTGGTGTGTAGAGTTTAAAATTTTGTCAAAAATTGACAAATTATCGATTTTTCCACAATACAGGAGTGCCAGCAGCAGGCGAACAGGAATCAGTTCAAGCTGCAAGATTTGCTCTCGGTGCCCATGCAGCGAATATTGAAGTATCACTTATTGCTGAAGGTTAGGGAAAAGACTTGGATTTGGGCCCCCTAGTCCCTTTTCTAACTCTGAGGAAAGTGGCAAAAGCCAAAAATTGTTCACAATTGGTTTAGGAATTGGTCAAGCAGACCCCCGAGCCGCATGAGGATAGGCCCTCGTTGGACGCGGCTTTGGAAGCCATGCTGGTATATAAGTCTGAATTTGAGAATTTTGTGACATTTTGAATTTGCGAAATATTGTTAATTAAATGTTTTTAATTTCTTAGGACATCGCCCTCTTCCTAAACGAGGTCAAGCGCGACTGCGAGAACCTCAACTTGTTGAGAGACGTCGAGAAATCGATCGTCGACCTGTCAATGGTGGGAATTTGAGTTGTGTTTTAGGCGCGAAATTTGAAAAAAATTCTTTTTTCGAAAATTTTTTTTTAAAAGAGTTTCCAAAAGAATTTTTTAAAAAACGTTTAAGAAATTTTTTTTAGATGTTTTTCAAAAATAATTTTTTTTCAAAAACGTTTTTTTACATATTCAGCCAGACAAAACCGGTCTGGCGGACTACGGTAGGCTGCTGAAGGACGGCGAAGTGAGAATGAGCGATCACGCCTCCGGCAATAAAGTCAAGAATCGGTGGGGATTTTTTGTTTAAAATTCGTGTCAAAATTAGGTATTTGATTTTTTATTACCCTTGAAAGGTCCAAACTTTTTAAGCATTGTAAAGTCAAGAATCGGTGGGGTTTCTTTTTCTTTAAATTTTGTGTTGTTGAATGTTATTAGGTATTGGATTATTTTAGGGCCCTTGAGAAGTTCCAAAATTTTACTTTTCCTTTCTTTTGTAGCTGAAACTGTAGCTGTCTACAAAATGTAGCACTTTCTGCTCTTGGCACCAAGAAGTGTGAAGTATTTTCCTGTGACTTAAAAATTGTTATGTGCGGTGCGCTAGTATGTATTTTGTCCATACTTTACACACATTTTATTCGTCTACACTTAACTCCTTAACTGCCTCCCCCCTGACCCCCAGATCCCCCCTCCCCCAGGGGGGAGCTGGGTTGGCTGACTACATCCGCGAAATTTTCTGCTTTCCAAACTGCGTCCATCGTCGTCCCTGCTTCGCAAAACCACATCCTTGATCATAGTTCGAAAAGATTACATCTTTGCTGCTGAGGACGTGATCTGACATTTTGTCTTTCCTCAAAAAATTGCAACAGACGATTTTCAAAAGTTTGATTTTTTCTTGAGAAGACCACTTCCCCATTTGAGTTTTAGTTGTTTTTACTACATCTGTTGCGAATTGGAAATAATTCGGCCGTAAGTGCCTGTTGTGATGAGGTCTTTTCAACAGGGTTGCGTTAAGACCACTTCCAAAGCGATTGACGGATGTGGTTTGGTTATCGTAGTGGATGCAGTCTTCGCTGAGCATCGATAAAAAGTTGGATGTTTTGACAAAAGATGTAGTCTTGAGTGAGCAAACGGAGGTGGTTTCAATTTGCTGCTCCCCCCTCAGGTCCCCCTGACACATGTGGGTGGGGGAGGCAGTTAAGGAGTTACAATGACAATTTTAATTTTTACTCAAATTTTGCGCAATTTTCAGCCACGTTTTCGTCTTCGATAGAGTGATGCTGATCTGCAAACATCTGCTGAGAAGCAACCAGAGCGAATTCAAGTCGGCTGTGGTTTTGAAAGATTACGCTTTGGACGAAAATCTCGACATTTCCGCTTCGAATAAGGCTGGAATTATGGTCAAACAGGGCGGAAAGGTGGCATACTGTAGTTAGCCAGACCAGCTCCCCCCTGGGGGAGGGGGAATCTGGGGGTCAGGGGGGAGGCAGTTAAGGAGTTAAGTGTAGACGAATAAAATGTGTGTAAAGTATGGACAAAATACATACTAGCGCACCGCACATAACAATTTTTTAAGTCACAGGAAAATACTTAGCACTTCTTGGTGCCAAGAGCAGAAAGTGCTACATTTTGTAGACAGCTACAGTTTCAGCTACAAAAGAAAAGGAAAAGTAAAATTTTCGAACTTCTCAAGGGCCCTAAATAATCCAATACCTAATAACATTCGACAACACAAAATTTAAAGAAAAGAAGACCACCGATTCTTGACTTTACAATGCTGAAAAACTAGAGCCTTTTCAAGGGTAATAAAAAATCAAATACCTAATTTTGACACGAATTTGAACAAAAAAATCCCGAACCGATTCTTGACTTTATTGCCGGAGGCGTGATCGCTCATTCTCACTTCGCCGTCCTTCAGCAGCCTACCGTAGTCCGCCAGACCGGTTTTGTCTGGCTAAAAATTAAAAAAATGTTTTTGAAAAAAATATTTTTTGAAAAACATTCTAAAAAATATTTCTTGAAGTTTTTCCAAGAAATTCTTTTGGAAATCTCTTCTAAAAAAAAAATTTCTAAAAGAGAATTTTTTTTTCAAATTTCGCGCCTAGAATTCAACTCAAATAATCCCACCATTGACAGGTCGACGATCGATTTCTCGACGTCCCTCCACAAATTGAGGTTCTCGCGAGTCGCGCTTGACCTCGTTTAGGAAGAGGGCGATGTCCTAAAAATTCAAAACATTTAATTAACTAATCTCAAAAAAATGTCACAAAATTCTCAAATTCAGAATTATCTACCAGCATGGCTTCCAAAGCCGCGTCCAACGAGGGCCTACCCTACGATGCGGCTCGCGGGTCTGCTTGACCAATTCCTAAACCAATTGTGAACAATTTTTGGCTTTTGCCACTTTCCTCAGAGTTAGAAAAAGGGACTGGGGGGGGGGGACGGGAGTGAAGGAGGAGCGGAGGGAGGGAGCAGAGGGGGGGGGGGGGAGAGCTGTGCCCAAATCCAAATCTTTTCCCTAAAACCTTCAGCAATAAGTGATACTTCAATATTCGCTGCATGGGCACCGACAACAAATCCTGCAGCTTGAACTGATTCATGTTCGCCTGCTGCTGGCACTCCTGTATTGTGGAAAAATCGATAATTTGTCAATTTTTGACGAAATTTTAAACTCTACACACCAAAACTTTCTGCCTCAAGTTGTTGTTTTCCTGGCACAATTTTTAGATTCTCGCTCTGGCAGCGTTCATATTGGCGCAATGGTGGGAAATAAGCCACGATTTTGCTCTCCAACGCACAAAAACGTCCCCGATTCTATAGGTGCCGGGGGCAAAATCCCGCACAGTTAAATGTTCTTTTCACGGCTGTCAGTAGTTCCGAGCAGAAACCCGTGTGATTTTGGGCCAATTCCTAAAATAGTAAAATAGGTAGAACTGAAATAGAAGCTTTGTTGATGAAAATGTCAAGTACGAATGAGTCAAATATTGAATCAAACTAATCTATCTATCATATATCACTAATCTCATC